>JAAXYW010002508.1:0-14980 GCA_036851895.1 Orthonychiurus folsomi | reverse complement strand
AACCAAAATATTCTTATTTTATGCGCTGAACTAAAAATACTAATATTGCCTATATTCCAGATCGGAGCATTCATGTCGCACATATTTTCCCAAAATTTCTCAAATGGACTTTATTGGATTATGCATTCCACGGCTGGACTGGCTCCAATCCTTCACATTGTATTCGATCAAGAGTTAAGATTTGAGATTAGAAGGCTATTTTGTCGGAAGAATGCTTCGGCTGACGTGCAAATAATTCACCCGGCGTCACCTAAATCTGAAATCCGAAATGATGCATGATTTCCATACATCTAAATGCACAGACTAGAAATCCAGGCGTGCTTCCTTCTATGCAAATTTACAGATGCCATTGGTATGTAAATAATAATTTTGGTTTCATTGGTTCGTTTGGTTAATCAATTTCTCATTGAAATTTTTAAATTGGAAATGAAGGTTGTAGGCCTTCTCCATTTCCGCTTGGCCCCTAGGCAACCACCTGGCGCCTCAATTATTTCTGCGAGCTGTTTTTGTAGTGGTTGCAACAGCTTTCGGGACTAGTTGCAGTTTCGATTTTTTTTCTTTTTTTTACAGTTTACTAGCAAAATTTTTAAAACAATGAGTAAAAGTGTCAAATCAATGCCTAATGGTGCCGCCGCCCCTGTTGTTGATCAACCGACTTCGATGATGCAAGGTATCGCATATAAAAATTAATGTCCATTTCACAAGTTTGAGAATCATCTTTATATGCACTACAGCAGGGATAGGGATGCCAATTATGCAAGCAGTTATGCTACCACGTAAGTACTCACTACACATGATGTTCAGTTTGTGTTTAAGTAATTAAATACAATAATTTTCTAAAGCAGCTAAACCAGTAGACGGAGTGCCAGTCGGTCTGGAATTCCTGTTGCCTTTGAATCGTGTGTTTATAAAACAAGAGATCGAATTGTTGGAAGGTAATTTAAATCTGTGTGCATTCTACCATTGGCTAATTTTTTGACCGTCCGTATTCCACGCAGTAATTGCAAACGTTGAAACCGCAAATCGCTACTCCATTCTTGCCAGTAATGGTCAAAGGATATATTTGGCAAATGAAACAACGGAATGTTGTGCCCTTTGTTTCGGTGGTTCTATTCGCCCCTTTACTATTGACATTTCGGACTTATTCGGACGACCTGTTCTTTACTTGCAAAGACCCTGTGATTGTTTATTGTATTGCACCAGCGGTTGCTTATTTTGCTGTGGTCAAATTGGTGGGGTAAGGAAATGTGCAAAAATTGAAAGTTTTTTAGTCAACACTTGAATTTTTTCACACAGAAAGTAATTGTCACGCTGCCGGACGGAACCTTGTATGGCGAAATTGTTCACAAATTCAATTTTTGTAAACCAAAGTACATCATTATCGACGAGGCAGGAACTCCATTGATGACGATTGATGGACCGAAATGCGGCGATTGTTGTGGCGTTTGCTGTTGCACTGTTGATTTCCCCATATCAGCTGCAGATGGGAGTGGAGAAATCGGCTTTATTAGAAAATCGTTCTCAGGATTTGTCCAAGAACTCTTCACAGATGCTGACAATTTCGGGGTGGAATTCCCAGCTGATTTGCATATTAAGTGGAAAACCCTCATGCTAGCGGCCGTATTCCTTATTGTAAAAAGCTATATTTATTTGGTTTAAATATTAACAGCTTTAATTTCAGTCTTCTAAATTTCAATTTTTAGGATTTTATGTACTTCGAGAAATCACCAAAGCAGAATCACAGTGTAGGAGTGAGCGGAGGGGGCGGCGGATTTGCAGTGAGCCTTTAATTATATTCCTCGTCTTGCCTGATAGAGTAGTTGGTCTAAGTTTATGTAATTAAGAGCTCAAACTGTTAGGCTAAGGCAAAATCACAAAAGAATTGAAACTTTCAGCAATAAAAAAATCACTTTTTTATTTGGCTTTATCAACATTTAGAGTATTTATTATCGCAGTCACAATAGACACAGACACAATATGCTTTAATAACAAAATTGCAGAATCAACTTCTGTTTACGCGTTAGAGGGCCATTTATGATCAGGTTTGGCGCTGGAATTAAGTATATGTTTGTAAAAAGTGCTGGTCAACGGCCGCAAATCAAATGTTCCATTGGCTCCAAAGAAAATATTAAATTGCACTCCAACTTTCCTTAACAATTTTAGAGAGCAGGTTCATGTAACATTCTTTACTATTTTTTTTACTATAATCTGAAACAGATTCAAATGTGTATTCTGGTAGAGGAAGTGCTGCGCTGCAACTTTGTATTTAAATACGCCAAACTGTAGTGCAATAACTTAACACCTTCAAATGCAAGAATGCAACCGGTTGATTTTCTTCGTCTGGCCCCTAGGCAACCGAGCAACATGGCGCCCTTGTTTTGCATATGAGAACCAATTTGCAAGGGTTGTAGATTAAGTAGATCTGCAACCCAATTTTTAGCAAAATTCTCAAGATAATGCCAAACAAAGCAGAATCTGCCAAGCCTGAGGTTCATCAACCGGACCCAAGTCCTCACCCTTCAACGCCCGATCAAGGCTCATTACATCACAATGCTCCAACTTTTAGGCCAGGTACCATCTATCTATCCAAATCATCCAGGCATATAATTTGCTATTTTGGGGATTAAAAAATCAATTTTATTTGTGCTGCAGGGTACGGTGCCCAAACCACAGGGCCGCCAGGAACCCCAATGCAAGTTGTTATGCTACCACGTGAGTACATGCCGCCGCTCCTGGAATTCAGTTCGCATTTTTGAGTAATAATTACTTAATTAACGCTAACCATTTTCCAAAATAGCTCCACCAGTAGCCGGAGTACCAATAGGTCTAGAACTCCTGTTGCCTTTGAATCGTGTGTTTATAAAACAAGAGATCGAACTCTTGGAAGGTAAATTAATCATATTCTTGTAGTACTACTACTGGAAATTGGGCATTGTTAATTTTTGATGTAATCTACATAGTAATTGTGGACGTTGAAACTGCAAATCGCTACTCCATCATGGCCGGTAATGGTCAAAGAATATATTTGGCAAGGGAAACAACGGAATGTTGTGCTCTTTTTTGCGGTGGCTCAATTCGCCCCTTTATTATTGACATTTCGGATGTATTTGGACGACCTGTTCTTCACTTGCAAAGACCCTGTGATTGTTTGCTCTGTTGGACCACTCAATTACTGTTTTGCTGTGGTCAAATTGGTGGGGTAAGGTATGCACATTTTTAACAGATAGTTTTCATTTTTTGGAGATTCTCATTTATGGTTTTCTTCACGCACAGAAAGTAATTGTTTCTCTGCCGGACGGCACCATGTATGGTGAGATCGTCCACACATTCAATATGTGTAAACCAAAGTACCTCATTCTCGACGAAGCCGGAAAACACTTGATGACGATTGAAGGACCAAATTGTGGAGATTGTTGTGGGTATTGTTGTTGCACTGTTGATTTTCCTATTACAAGTGCAGACGGGAGTCAGCAAATTGGCGTCATTAGAAAAACTTTCTCAGGAATTGTCCAAGAACTCTTCACAGATGCAGACAACTTTGGGGTGGAATTCCCAATTGATATAAATATTAAATGGAAAGCCCTTATGCTGGCGGCCGTTTTCCTGATTGTAAGAAAGTTACATTTATTTTGCTTAACGATTAAGTTACACAGCGTTCACTAAATTCCTTCATTCCTAGGACTTTATGTACTTCGAGAAATCGTCATAGGAGAAGCACGGATTATTTGGAGTGAGCGGCAGTGTCCTTGAAGTCGGAACTTAATCATGAGATTTTTAAACTTGGATGTGAATGTAACCCTTAAATCCTTTGCCTGTTAGGCTAAATCAAAACCGGTTCACTATCAGCATTCAGCATCACTGTTAATTATTGACTATTTAATACAGATTTTATATAAGGTTAGGTTCACAAAAGCTGTGACGTGGCAGTTGTAAGTTAAAGAAGGATTGCCTACTTCATAGGGTAAACTTTAATCGTACACAGGATGCGTACATCTGCTTCTCTGTACGTTACAGTCGGATAATGTAACTGTTCATTCATGGTATTTCCTTAATTAAGGTGCCTACTTTTCTTCTCTCAATTTCAAAAACTGCACAACTGTGGTCAAAGTCGGGCTTTGTTTTAGATTAGACAGGCCTACATTATGATATCCCAGAACTGGAACATGTATTAGTTAGCAGTTGCATTCACGCTCACTGTCAAAGTCAAATGGACGTCTCCTGTCATGTCAAATGTCTAGATATTTCAATGATTGTATTTTTCTGACAGTTTGACATTCCTTCGGTGTACGTCCTTGAAAAGAGTTTTTTAGTTGCAATAATGTTAAGAACGGAGTTTGGTTGTCTATGTATGTCCGTCTCGCTTTGTGAATGTGTAAGGAAATTGCATTTACATGTTTAGCATTGCATTGGCTAGACATTTGATGTTAATATAAATTGCTGTGATTCCATCGGTCGGCTACGACAAGAACAGGTGAGGATTTGCTACAGCTGCAGGCAATAAGTACATGTTAGTTCCACTTGCCCAAACCGGGTTCAGTTTATTCCGGATCATCATTGTGCCAGGTTGCATTAGTCCGCTTGCAGCAAAAGTTCAGCGATCTTGAGCAAAGCCACATAATTCTTGAAGTTTTTATTGTCATCCGTTTTAATCGTTTACCAGGTAAGAATTATATACTCCTTAGAAGGCAATTGGTTTAATTCGTTAGCTGGTTAACATTGTACAGTAAAGCTTAATGCATCACTTGAATTTCTCGTTTTTTTCATTTAGTAAGTGTGGTAAAGTAAAACTAGTAAATCATTAGACAATTGCATCTTTTATCACGGTTTTGCCAATATTGTGTAAATGATATTATAGTATTCCTTGAAAGCATATAAGTCAGCTAAACAATGCGATTTTTTTTCGTGACTGTAAAATACTGAGTACATACCATAATATTATGTTGTGGTATGTTTTGTGACAACAATCGTACAATGGCAATGCGCCTTGCCTGACGGTGCAGTTTATGTGGAGGTCAACAAACTGATTTACATTACATACAAGCTCGTCGTAGTTCCGTGCCGGGCTGTTTTATGCAATAACATTGAATTCTTGTTAAAAGTTGCCTTCCCTACTCTGGGTCACCATTTTTGTAGTTTTTCACGAACCGTTCTAACTATTTCTTGGTTCTTTTTGAATTCCTTGAATAATTTAGAGACAGAAACGACCAACGTTGGTTGTTTTCCACTGAGATAAATAACCATGCCTCACACAAAGGTGAATACAGTGCATGACATTTTGTGTCTAGTTACATGTCAACTTTATTAAATGCAGACCAAAGTTGCATAAATTAGCCAACACCACTGCGCTACTACATTCAGTCTCCAAGAAATCTTGAAACACGTCGTCCTTATCAAATTCTATTTTCAGATCTGGTCTAGATATTCTTGCTTACGCCTACTTTCACTTACTTAAGTAAACTAAATATCTTCACTGTAATACAGTAAAGAATGTTTAACAAGTCTCATTCGTTTCTGTAATTTCAGAATGGAGCGTCTTAGTCTGGTCATCCTCCTCTTGGGAGCATTCGCAGTCCAAGTTTTCTCATATCCAAATGAGGTGCCCGCAACCGATTCTGTTTGCAGATCCATGACCCCGGGTCATGGACCTCGACCAAAGGATGGTCCATCTACATACACGATTACCCCAGTTGCCACAAGTCTTGCTCATGATGGGATTTTGGAAGGTATTTATTCACTTGTAACTCATGACGGTCATTAGCTAAACAAATTCTGTACATTTAAATTAATGTATTTTGTTATCTTTACAGTCGAGCTGAAAGGACCGAATGATTTCCGAGGATTCTACGTCCAAGCAAGGAATGCGAACGGCGAACCGATTGGGACGTTTACTCCAAAGGACGCTAATACCAAAGTTCATAACTGCTTCGGTGGAAAGAGCGTAAGTGTGTGCATTTCTTATGAAGTACATTAAATCAAGAAGCGTAATGGACTGAATTTACTTGCGTATTCAGAATGCCATTTTCCACGGATCCAAAGGAACACGTAACAACGTCAAAGTATCCTGGAAACCCCCTAAGGATTATTCTGGGAATGTTAACTTTGTGTAAGTTTGTAAATTATGTATAATCGGCTTAAGTTTTAGGAATTCTAATCCCTGTTCTTTCTGTGATGTTGCAGTGCTACATTCGTTCAAGACTTTGACAATTTCTGGACTAATGTGAATGGAGGAAGTGTAGCCATTGCCTGAAGCACTTGAGACATTCTACAGTGCAGTATAAAACTTATTTTAAACCCTATTATCCTAAGCGTATTTTACTAATGGAGTTACTAACTTGGGATTAGTCAAATAATATGAGAAATGTAAAATGTGGATTCAATATTTTAAAGAAAAACTAACCGCTCAATTGGATTAGTGGGGTGGCTGAACACAGGGCACTGTGCAATGCAATTGCAAATGAAAATTAATGTCTGAGAAGGAAATTTGTGATTTTAATTCTAATTGTGATCTGTTTCTGGGAAAATAAAATACTCAACAAACATATTATTTTTAAATTCGAATTTCTGCCGTTCATTTTTTTCTTTTTTAGTTTCACTCAATTTTCATCATCCACTTGCGTCAGTCAGACTTATCTATACTTACTAATTAGCTGTTTCCATGATTAACATATTCCAACTACAGGAGTTAGGAATATACCGTCATTGTTTTGACAGCCTTGGCCTGAGTATTGTCCTCAGACAAATACCTCATTTTTCATGACTTTTTTTTTTTGCATTTGAAAAGGAAGGGTCTGGTTGCAATTGCATTTATCTCATAAATCTATTTATCCATTGTCTTGCAAGGCTTTCTTGACCTTAATTGACGCACTAACTTTCCTAGAAATGACGTGGCCGTTAATCTGAATCATAGACTGTGAATAATTTCTTGTACAAACAACTAATTTCTAGTTCGGAGCATATTGATACCAAATGTGCAGTGCGAGTAGGGCGACTTTATTGCACATTTTGCGACCCATTTTTTTAAAGCCATGCAATCAATTTCGAAGCTCATTTTGCTACTTGGAGCATTAATTGGAATCGGATCACCACTTCCTGACAAAGTGCCGATTGAAGCTTGTGACAGTATGACACCTGGGCACGGCAGTCCTCCTCAAGACAACTCCAACTCACCCTATCAACTGAGATTTTTAAATGCTCAAGTAGACCGGAAGGGAGTAGTTCGAGGTCAGAATTAGTTTCTGCAAAAGTTTCTAATGGATTTAATTCAAGTATTAATTTACTGTAGTTCAGTTGAGCAAAATTAATTCGACCGCACCTGACTACAAAGGATTTTACGTCCAGGCAAGGAATCCGTCGGGGACTCCTGTTGGAACTTTTGTCATGTTTGACAGTGAAACCAAAACTCATAGTTGCTCAGGTGGAGAAAACGTAAGTGTAACTTATGAGAATTAAAATTCAATTACTTGTGTAAATGCTACTGTATTTTTACTTTAGAATGCCATATTCCACGGATTCAAAAAGGACCCTCATCGAAGTTCAACTCATTTCTATTGGAAAGCTCCAAATCAAGCTGGCACGGTAGAATTACTGTAAGATTCTGCAATTAATTGAAAGAATCCTTTCAAATAATAATAATTATTATTAATTTGTTTTGCAGGGGAACGTTCGTTCAAAATTTTAATGTGTATTGGGTACAACTTAAAGGTGGCAATATTATAGTGTTGTAGATGGATTTTTAACTTCGATTTTGCTGCTGTTTGCTGTTTATTGCAGCCATTCTAATTTCCAAACGTTGCCAATTAAAATACCTGACCAGTATGCAAATTTCATCAAGCTATCCGTGTATCCATCTCGTGATTTAATTCCAGTCCATGTTAAGCCATCAATTAACCTTATTGCGCTGCAGATTAATCCATGACCTTCCACTTTCATGAAACTAAATTCCACTTGCTGTGGAAATAAATTTGGTTAAATTAAAAAAAGCTTAAACTAGAATATTTTGAGCAAGATTTCTGAGCGCCTCATGATGTGGATAGTTTACTTGAAATGTATTAGAACTAAACAAACATCATACAATACAGCCTACAACCTACATGGACGTGTAATTACAAGTTACCCGGGTCAATATTTGACCGATCAGAAGGTCGGTTGCAATATAATACGCAACGCAGCCATAAAATGTAATTCCCGACCTATTTTCATGGAAAATCACCGAATGCAAAAGCCTAGATCCGACGCAAAGCGAGCTACACAAATAAAAACACGAGCACCCAATCCAATCCCGGATCCTCGCCTTCACCTACGGCAAAAATTCTCGGGTCCGCATTCAAAAAAGTAGGACACGAAGGGCGACTACGACGAACGACGCAAGATAAAAACTGCAGTGTGGTGCATTCGGTCATCGTAATTGTTTTGATCATTAGCTTTTGAGCTTTTCCACCACTGGATTTTTTACGTCTTGTAACTAATCATAGCCACAAGAGGAGACAGCGCGGCGGCAGCAGCTTAATTGTGGTAAGTGCAAGTGAGTTTTTGTACATAATTAGACGTACAACGTTAAAAGTGTTAAGCATTGTGCGTCATTCTTGAAGACAGTCGTAATAAATACTAGAATCAGTGTAGACTATCTTGCATGAAAACTACCGCGCATTTTCTAGGCTGAAGACTAGTGCTAACATTCCGGTTTTAATGTTGACATTTGAACATGGAATTTTACATTGAAGATAGATTAGATTAAAAAAGTATGACAATCCGGCTAAAAAGCAATAAAACAGGTATTTCATTTGCGTTGTTGGTTAATGAGAAAAAATTGGTTTTGTTATTCTAGTATGTTGTCTCTTCACCTACCCTAACATTCCTGGGCTTATGCGCAAATTGAAGAGGAGCACCAAAACAAACTTGGAAGGAGCCACCCACAACCATACCATACCTGAGCAAAGGAATTGCAAATTTGCCATTTGTGTAAACACATACCTAGTATACGGAATGTTATAATACAATTCACGCTTAATGCAGTTCGCAGACAAGTATTATCTATGCAGTGGGTGTGCAAAAACTAAAGATGTGAAGACGGGGCGGTGGTAGTTGCTACGTCCAAAGTATATGATGTGAATGTGGTTAAACATTAATTTCGATTCAAGCAACCAAGCTGCACTTTACTTTAGCAGGCAGCAGAGTTTTTGCACAAACTATTTCGGATATACAAAGAGATAATGCCATTGGCCTAACCTCAGTTGTTTGTGTACCACGAGTGAGGGAGCACTAGATTTTGCCACTAATTTGACAACTTTGATTAAAATACGTATATACTAAGCGATTTGACTATGAAATAAACAGAGTCGGAGGAGTTGCACCGTACTGCAGTGGAGTACATCCAATAATTATGATCGAGACAATGACCTCTGCATCTGAATGTTTTTGTGAGGGCGTAAGCCCAGGAAAGTCTATGAAGAGTGCCAACAGCAAGGACTGTGATTGCTTGCGGAATGAACGTAAGTGTCTAGAAATAGATTATAATTAGTTGAGTTATATTTTATTTGTAATAATGTGAAGTGTAATTGTAAGTGTAATATTTATTCTTAGGTTTCGAGTGGGTGTGGGATCAATCTTTGGCTGATGCAACAGCAATTATTGACAACAACGATCGTAATGTTTTATTTAATCCCAGTTTCTCTGTTGGAACTGCAGCTGCTAGAGGAAATACTCCATTTGCTGAAGGATACCACCACTACTTTGAAATCAAAATGATTACTGATGTCTACGGAACAGCCATGGTAAGAAATAGGTTAAGCAAGCCCTAAGAAAATTTGCTTTTTATGACTGGAGTGCAAGCTGGACAATTTTACATGTTATAAGACAACCCGTTAGACTGTAGACTGATGTACATTATAAATGTGCTTAAAATCCGTGCTCAGGGCATTTTTCATAGTTTAAGGCGATAAAGACCATAGGCAGATTTGGGACATCCTGTTTTTCATTTAAGGGAGTACATCTTAGTTCAGTAAACTCCAAGTAAGGTACCGGGTAGCCGGGTAGCTATATACAGTGCACAGCTGATAGAGTTGATAGCAGACACGAGTGTGTACTATATGAAACATATTAGTAAGTTTAAAGTCCAGATCCGAACGTTCGGATTTCATAGGAAATTCAACTATGTCATGTTGTGTTTACCGAGAAACCTGGCTGGACGTTGGCCTTCCAGTTAAAAGAGATGATGCAGATGCAGAGAATGTTTGTACTTTGTAAATTGTTTGTATCAGGCTTGTTTACATTATAAAATTACTGGCCTTTGACATTGCGCTGGGCTTGGAGATATGTTCGTGCTGACTTTCCATCAACATCCAGATGTCAATAATAATAGTCCGTGCGCTGCCCATCCAAGAGCCAAAATAATACCAGAGCTGGTATTAACTACGCGAATGCAAGCAAAACAAATTCCTTGTTATCTAATTTTTAACGACTCAGTGCACACTAAGGGGTAGTGACTAATTTCAGCTTGCATCTTTTCCGTATTGCGTAATATCCTTCTACTTCTACCCTCAATAACTAAACCACGGCCTAACTGCAGCTATATATCTGGTAACGGTGTACGCTTAGTATAATTCCTTACTAAAACGCGCTCGCTTTTCATTTCGTTTTCCTTCTGCTCGCTCTGATTAATTTTGGAGTTTCATTTACCCACCCTAATGCTATCAACCGCGTAGCACTAAAAATAAATGCATTTTCCTCAATTATTCAATTTAGCCTCACGTATCTTGCTGCAATCGGTTAGACTTGTGTAACAAATATGAATAGGCATCTCTGAACTGAATTACTGAAAAAGGCACTACTGGCGTGTATAAGATTTACCTTAAGCGTGTAGTTGCTGTCAGTGCCAGTTTAGAAATAAAGCGTAATACTACACAATAGATTTCCATTTGTGGAATCTCTGGTAATACAATTCAGGACTTGGGTAATAAATTGCTCGTTTTTCAGTCGTAATTCACTCAGCCTGTAGCTAGCATTAACGCAACCTGCGTAATAACAACCTACGGTATGTTGTGATTTGTACTGTGATGCTAATGCTGGGTTGAGTCTCTGTCACGGGCCGAACGATCGAAGTTAGCAAGTTTCTCCGCCGTACACCTGTCATTAACTGGTTATTGTAGTACGTGTACGCACGGGCAACTTTTGTCAATGTAAAAGCATTGTTGATGTTCAAGGAGGTCAACCACTTTAGTAGTACAACACCCAAACAACTGAGAGCCTCGTCAGTGTATTAATCTTTTCACGAATGAATGCTTGGCATGCAATATTCAATACGCAAAAGATTGAGGTTCTCTTTGAGGGTCATGTGTGAATGGTAGTGTTTGAGTCAATGTGACTCCATCCAATCCAAGCACGGAATGAGTGAACATTCTAAAAGTCACAAAAGTCCTTATTATGCGAATGGCCTTCAACTTAATTCCTTTCATTATTGCAATTCTACTACTAATTGGGCTTGACTATTTCTTTTGCGTGTACTGTTGCGAATGCAAAAAGCCTCCCCTTCCTTCACATGCGGTTTCTTTCTCTTTTGTATTATTTCACATGTAGGATAATGGAATTTGCAATCCCACGAATGAGGTAATTTTGTATTTTTATTTTTAAAGAAGAGTCGGGCTCTCAAGTAATGCGCTGGAGGCACACGAGGCCTAAAAAATTGAAACTTACTATGCTTGTTAATAGCTTGTTTGTGTGGATATTTTAAAAATGAACATCCAGACTGGGAATCTAATCGCCTGGGAACTTGCATACCGCCATGCTTGCCTCAGTAGCACGATAGCTCAAGCAGAAAAACAAGTCCGCCATGGTTTCATGTGACCTTCGCAATTTTTCTATGACCTTACATTATTTCTACGCGTCGCGGCTGAAATCTAACGCCAATTGTTTTAATGTAGGATGTTTTATATATTAGGTGTTTTTTGAACGCACGTAAATAACTAAAAACCTAACATTTTTTCAGATGATTGGTGTCGGAACCGCAAAAACGGATTTGAAGCGGTTTTCTCACAACTTTGTGACCTTAATTGGCTACGACGAAGAATCTTGGGGACTTTCCTACAATGGGACCCTTCATCACAAAGGAACGGTTACAAATTACACCAAGAGTTTTTCCCAGGGTTCTGTAATAGGAGTGCACCTGGATTTATGGCAAGGCACACTTGAGTACTACCTCAACAGGAAACCACTAGGTAAATTACGCACATGGAATTCACATGTAACGTACATTTAATTTTATGGTTGCGCTTTATTTAATTGACTGTATTTTACAGGCAAAGCTTTCACTGGATTAAAAAATAAAGTCCTGTACCCAATGGTCTCAAGTACAGCTGCCAGGAGTGGAATGAGTTTGACCTATTGTTCCTCATTTGCCCCTACACTCCAACTCCAAACCCTTCTGTCTCTTGGACGCCAGACGTTTTGGCCGGAAAATGTATCAATATTCAAATGCCATGACTTGCCGCCTGGGTTAAAAATGTGGATCAAGAATAATTTCTGGTGGGTCGTGTGTAATGCTGAGGAGAAGCCAGTTATCATTGAAAAAGTTGAAGTTTTGAAACCCAAGCCCGACACCACTGAACCACCAAAATTACCTCAGGGGGTACGTCGAAAGAAGATTTCCACCGATGAAGAAATATCGAGTGAGGAATCCTCTGATACTTCAAGTGATGTTGAAAATGGTGCTTGGGGCCAAGATGGAGACAGTCAAGTCAAAAGTGTGGAGCCAGGACCTTCCCCGTCGACATCGTTTACTCTTCCGGAGAATAAGCGTATCAAACTCCGTGTTTTCTCAATTAATCAGTGAGGCTTACGTAACTTAATTGGAAGGTGCGTAAATTACATCGAAGTCATATGTAATAAGTAGCAAAGATGTTTTTATACGACAATTAGAATCCATATTGTATCTTAATCTTGCGTAGTGTAACTATAAGTTCGTATATCGAAGCCCTGCTAAGGTAAGAAAAAAGTCCTAAAGGATGTTAATGACTAAATAGGAAATTTTATTAAAGTATGCCATCAGTATTCAATGAGTGAATCTGTTGTTGCCATTAACATTATGGGGTACTCGCAAAGGGAATAGTCTTTCCCGCTAACTGATAGCTACCCAATTTGTACAATAAGTTACAGCTTATTTTTTTCCAATTGTGTGATCTGAATACTAGAATTACTTTACAGTAAACCTACGGTTTCCGGGCATGTTACGTAATCCGTCGTGCTGCGAACAAAGTGTCATTTGCTCGTCATGAACTATGTAATATTACCTGGATCTCATGTAAAATTTTGTAAAAGCCTGGATTTTGTCCCAATTGGAGAGTATAATGTTTTATCAATTTCTAGTCCAATTGAGTGGCATTGTTTATATTTATTGAATATTTGTGTACACATGCATAGAAGTGTTTGAAATTTACTTTTATTTACTTGATGTAGTGAATCCTCGGAATTTAAATTGTATGCACGTATATGCTTCTTCTCTTCTAGGTTAGATTTTTATTACGAAAACTAATTTTTAAGCTAGCCAAAATAATGTTCTCTGTCGCCAGAAATTAATTAAAAAAAATAATAAATTTTTTGGACATTTCAAAGTAATTTGAAGTACCTATGCAAGGCGAGATGTGTATTTGTGCGGTGCGTCTGTTCCATTTGTAAATTTCAACTGCGAGCAAGTGATAAAATAGTGCGAGGTGGTAAAATTCTTGCTTTCTTAATTTCTAATCTTGGACGTGTGCTGGCTGTAGCTGTAGTTATTTTAAATGAATCATAGTACACACTTCATCTACTCTCCACAGTTAGGATCAAGTGCGCTGAGCAAAGAAGACATCACACATGAGAACTTATTAAATGACATCTATGACGGGCGACTTGTTGCCCTTAACAAATGGGAATTTGCGAATCAAATCGGTTCAGTAGCTATTCATCGCAGAGGCGAATTGGTTTTGATTCTAGTAGGACATCCTGGTGCAAACCTTACTCAAATAACTGAAATCCACCGACGACGCCGGCGAAGTACTGCCGTCTCTCTGGGATTAGAGCAAGTCATGAGCTCTGCAACAACTATCTCATCCGAGTCAAGCACTTGTACGCCTTCAACTTCAGCAAGCTTTCAAGCCGGCCGGAAAGAGTGCGTAATTTCATAAAGTTTGTTTTAATATTAAAGAACATGACCTCACTGTTTAAATAATAAAACTGCATCCGTTTTATAGAAGTGAGCCATCCTCCTCAGACAATATCGTCATTGAATACAATGACCTGAATAAGAACAAAATCATGAGCCCGAATATTACAACGCAATTGATTGGAAATATTATGCCTCTGGCAAGATTGATGATGGTTCTTATATGCTCTGGCGTCTATTGACGGCACAATTGTGAATTTGTGATAGCTAAGGAAGACAAAATTCAATGGTAATTTTGAATTAACTTTTGTTGTGTTCTGAGTGCTCATTACTAGTATTGGAAATTAGAATGTGCTTTAAGTTCAATGGTCAGTTTAGTTGTATTATTTTGTGTTTTCAGGAAAACTCAGCTTCCCGCCATATTCTTATCGCTGTCTCAATTGGATGGAAAAATACTTGTCTGTTCTGGAAATGGAGAGGTTTTTATTGTTGATCTACAAGAACAAGAACCGACTCTGTTTTGTTTTGAAGATTCCGTTGCCGCGTTTGACGTTGGCATATATGGCATCAGTGAAACCAGGAAATTTTCTAAATTATCATCAGAAAGCTCAACCGACTTGAAAAATCGGAAAAGCTTTGCTTGTGTTACTTTCCACCAAAAGGCCTACATTTACCCTATTGATGTGTTAAAATTGTAGTCATTTGCTGAGGTTCACGAAGTAGTGAGTGAGTAAAAGAGGATTTTTAGTAGGCAACTCCCTAGTTAGTGTACAACGAACCCACGATGCTTTCAAACAGTGTTATGCAGTCGGAAAAAAACCGGTGCGGTGGGTTTATTTTAGATGTAAT
>JAAXYW010002507.1:0-14986 GCA_036851895.1 Orthonychiurus folsomi | reverse complement strand
AAACTAAATTCTACACTTACTACTTCAAACCCCAAAAGCTCATTTGTTTACCCCCAAATATACTTGTTCCATCCTTTCAATACTTGTATGTACAAAAGGTTTTAATGATTCAAATATTATAAATTTCTTTCTTTGTATACAAACAAATGAGCTTTTGGGGTATGAAATAGTAAGTGTAGAATTTAGTTTATTTTAGGGGTAAAGTTCAGTTAAAAAAGGGTATCTTTAAATGGTAGCCATATGCATTTTATTTACCCGAGAAAGCAAATGAATATTGATTTGTGATTAACCTGATGAATAATTTATTCGAGCAGAATCCCTTTTGTCATTTAAATTCGCCGGCTACTAAATACTAAATACTTCGTCGGACGTATTTAGGGGATTCATTTAGTAAAATCTTAGGCGCAAGTACTGAAAAGTATAACTTCAACAAAATGTGCACTTTAATCAAACTAGGCTGGCACCAGCTCTCCCTGCTTTCCTACTTCAAACTAGCTTAAACGTCTTTTACTGTCAACAACTTAAGTGGAAAAGTACAATCTGTCTCCCATTTCTTTTCAAAGATGTTATTTTGCAAAATTGTTGTTCATGAGTTAGTCAAATCATACTGAGTGTGTTGAGCAGCCTGATCACACGCCTGGGTTGTCTTTTGTCTTGTGTGATATGACACGACGCGACAGAAAAGAGTGTTTGCATATTTGTTCAATTGTACGAAATTCTGTGAATATGTGCAGCTTGCAGCAGGCGGCATTCTACATACACTCATAAGGCTATGCAGCAATAAGCACAACTGCAGATGTGTTGAATTGTTGATTACAAATATCAGCCTCGAGAATGAGAGGGGACAAATAATGATTAATTATTATCTCATTAATTTTACCCACTGGATTAGTGGCTGCTGCCACTTGTTATTGCACTTGAAAAAGTACAAGTTGACCGGTTTGCGAGTTTCTTGCTTAATACTTTTACAACGTTGAGCAGTTGTGCCGCGAGGGAAGGTATTGTTCAGTCGCATCAATTTTTGGTCTCATCTTCAAGGTATGTAAAGGCATCGTAATTATAACTAGTGACGTAAATAGTTAAGCAGTGTAGTTTGTCGAATGGGTTTTCTAGGCAAACCTGTTGCGTGTAATATTACTTCTAGAAAAGTATTCTAATCATCTCATCTGGTAGTAGCAAAAATTTGCAATTTCTGCTGGTTTGCCGGTCTCCTAATTTTCCGTTACTAGAAAATAGATAATGCTACGGTTGTGCAGTTCAAACCGAGTACTCCCACTAAATCCAAAATAATCCAAATTTGTTAACCCTGTTGAAAGTGCAACACTCAAAAAGAACACACTTGACATTGTTACTTGTGAATGCCTAAAACTGACGCCGCGAAGCTCCGTGATTATTTTACTTCTTAAGCCTTTGGTTAAATTAAGCAGCATTCTCCACCAGCTGTACCTTGCATGCCAATACCATATTCCACAGCTTAGCTGCTAGCTGGGGTGTCCTTCCTATCATTCCTACTCTAAAATAGCCTTCGTCCCAATCAGACAATAATACTTTAAAAACCCTTTGTTCTCATATAAGCGCTAAGATCATGCCAAGGCTGGTTTTACTGATGAGGCACACTAAGTAGTACTTTTTGCTCCTGCACAACGTAATAACAGTTCAAATTTATTAATAGTTCTTTAGTTTGATAGAGCTTCCAATTTTTCATCTTTATATGTCAGTAGTAGTAGTGCTGGTGCAGTAGGTATTTAAATACCTTGTGATAGAGAAATGATCACAAAAAACTAAAATGAGTTCACAATTACTTTATGAGGAATATTAAACCATTAAATTAAATTTCTAGTGTGTAGTAATAATAACAATCTAGGAAAAACATGCTTTTCCACTTGAATATTTTTGAGTGCAGGCAGATGTGATATTGGCAACTGGTGTGCTGAAGAACGGCAGTTCAAGTTCAAGTACATGATCGTGCAAAGTACTTATTGCAAAATGGTTTAAAATTGCTTTAAACATTTCGGCTTAAACTTCATGGATTATTGCGACGTGTCTTGTAACAGAGCTAACTTAGTCACAAGCGACATTCGAACTGAATTTGTTTAATATAGCATGGCGACGCTTCTACTCTTCGTCACCCTTGTAATTTCATCTGCCCTGGCAAGTCCGTTGGCTGTTCCTAGAAATGGGCATGGCACGCGAACACCAGGATTGACACGAGGCGGAGTTGATGCGGATCCCTCAATCGAAGTCAAACGGGAATTTGTGAGACAGGTAAATCGTAAATCAGCTCAGCATTTTTAATTGAAAATTAGCGGGATTCCAAATTCATTGTTAATTGATCTGTAAACCAGATGATGCGCGATGCTTGGGAGGATTATGAGCGCTACGGATGGGGTGACAATGAGGTGAGGCCAATCAGCCAAACCGGCCACACTGGTGGTATTTTTGGGGATGCTAAAATTGGAGCAACAATTGTGGATTCCTTGGACACGCTGTATATTATGGGAATGGACAATGAGTACCAAAAAGCTCGAGATTGGGTTGCAAATTCCCTGGATTTTGACTCAGTCGTAAGTTTTAGTCGCCCAAACCTAAAACGAATTGTTTCTGAGGTCATTTGCATGTTTTTATATTACAGAATGCCGTTATGTCTGTATTTGAGACCAATATTCGATTCCTGGGAGGATTACTTTCGGCATATGCGCTAACGGGTGATGAAATGTACAAAGAAAAATCTCACCATCTCGGCAACAAAATGCTGCCTGCTTTTAACAGCCCAACCGGATTGCCTTACGGTTACATCAACTTTACAACAGGAGTTAGTTTGAAATTTTATTACCAACAAACTAGAATATAAAATTATCTTAAAACTTATTTTAATCCAGCTGCCACGAAATCCAAACGAAGACTCCGTCCTTGCCGAATTTGGCACTCTCCATTTGGAATTCTATTATTTGTCGGAAATAACAGGAGATCCAATTTTTAAAGAAAAGGTTGACAAAGTACGTCAAATTGTGAAAGATGCGGTCAAGGAAGATGGACTTTATTGGAATTTTATGAGTCCAGCCACAGGGCAGTTTACTCGAGGTGCATTGGTTGACTGTCAGATTGTATGAATCGTCACTATAATTTAAATTCCGCCGTTTTAGATCATGTATCAATTGGAGCTTTGGGGGATAGTTTTTACGAGTATTTAATCAAGGCCTATATTCAACTCGGTGATACTGAAGCCAGACAAATGTATGATGATGCAATGGACGCCTTCGTCTCGAATGGGCTTGTGAAGGTCTCCCCACAAAGTCATTTACTTTACATCGCAGAAAAGAATGGAAATGAAATTGTTGATGTCGTTGGCCATCTGGCCTGTTTTGCCGGTAAACATATTAAAAATTGGAATTCAAATAAATTCAAAATAGTCAGTTCTTAAATTTGTCATACATTGAAAACATTTAAGGTGGAATGTTTGCACTTGGAAGTTCCGTTGATCCAAGGCCGCCCGGCACGCCTCAACGTGAGCGTGACATGGAAATTGGAAAGAACTTTACTAATACATGCCATGAATCTTACATTCGTGCAGCCACACAAATTGGTAAGAAATTGAATTATATTTAGTGATATGATTATGGAGTACAATATAAAAATGACAATTCTTCTGCCCCGAAAGGACCGGAAGTTTTCAGATTCACAGCAGATTCTGAAGCAATTGGAGACTCAGCAAAAGCATACATTCTGCGACCGGAAGTTGTCGAATCCTACTTTATGTTGTACAGATTGACCGGTGACCAAAAATATCGGGATTGGGGTTGGGATGCTGCTATTGCTTATCAAAGGCTTTGTAAAGCTGGACCAGGACGAGGATATTCTGGATTAAGAGACGTTTACGTCAATCCACCTGTTCAAGATGACATCCAACAATCATTTTTCCTCGCGGAAACACTTAAGGTTAGTAACATAGTGCGCAAACGAAGCCACTTGTATTCTTGTTCTACCTTCTACGCTCAATTAATTGCTCTTTCTGTTGTACAGTACCTGTATCTGCTCTTCAGCTCTGATGACTTGATAAGGTTGGATGAATGGGTATTTAACACAGAGTGCCACCCACTTCCAGTAAAATCTACTAATCCTCTCTACTAACTATTGGTATTAATATTTGCATTTTCTGTTTTTGATTGAGCAGCCTTCTGCTTCATAGTCTTCAAACAAATTATTTAATTAGTGTTGAAAATTGTTCTAAGTTTTAAATTTGAAGATGCAAAATAAATACACTGGAACCTAACATTCAACTGATGCACAATAATTAATTCCCAATAGGTCCCTACTAGCCTTTCAATGCTTTCTTATCGTTAGCGCTTTTTATTGAACATTCCGCAACTGTTGATAATTGTAACAAAATATACGCTTAAGAATATAACTCAGGGACGGGAAGGATACAACAGTACGTAAGTATTAGATAATTTTCGAATAAAATATAGCAAAATATTACTGTTAAGCTTAATTCAGGAACTGGTATTATAGTGAATTGTTACACATATCGCACACTTGCCAAAGTTTAGGCGAACGGTTCAAAATATTTTACCCTTACCCTTTGTAAGTGTAGAAAATTCCTATTTTGGCTAGTATCGTTCCAGAGACTCTATTAATTCCTCAGTCGCTGCAATCGAAAAGTTCAACATTCTGCACATCGTGTGAGGCTCGCTGCCTTCCGGCATTCCACTTAGCATCTGAATGGCTAGTTTCTCGGTTTCCAATGAACGCTTTGATTCAGACAGCAGAACATTTCTCCCGGGTTGAAATACCCCAATCGCCGTGTTGCGTTTATTCATTGCAACAGATAAGTAGAACATGTATTTCCCTGAAAGTCATAAATTGATTAACCGCAAGCGCATGTTGCAATTTAAAAAATCCGCAATCTGTACTATACTACAGAAAATTTACCTCTCTCAGGTGTTAAGCCAGGAAAGAAAACGTCATAAACAGACAAACATTCGTTAACATAAGTCTTCATTTTCTCTGAAATTCCAATAGTAAATTGTGGGTCGGATAACGACAGCTCAGTGCCGGTCAGTAAGTCCAGTATGCAGTTTTTGAGTGGAAATAGGGAGGAGTGATTTTTATGAACTTTCGTCAACGATAAATGGTTCAATGAGTCTTCCAGCACATCCAAAAACTCCATGGCTTTCTTGGTATTCCCTTTGAATGCATCCCTATTTTGGTCAAATTCAGTTAGTATGTGCCCAACACTGTTGAGCACATCTTTAACAATTGCATCCACTTCGTTATATTTGGCAGTTGTCCCACATTGCTCCTGATTGCATTCCCAGACGGATTCAAAGTCCAAAGGATCCAGCGGAAGTAAAAATCCTTCGGTGCAGTTCTTCTTAGTACATCGCAAAGCTGAGTAATATGTTCCAAGCTCAGTTTTATCAGTGCACCGCTTACATTTGCACGAAAAAAAGTATGAAGATCTTTGCATTTGTTGTCGTTGTCTTGTACTGTGCTCTGGGATTCCATAGAATTGAATGAGCGGTTCACCTTTCTTGATTGGCAATGTAGCTATCACGGTTACTCCTCCGTTTCTATCTTTATTTCCGCAATCAATGACTTTAACATTTGACATGCATTGATGAGACAGTTTGCTCAAGCTGCCATAAATTCGAGCCTCGCACCGGAATCTGTGGATCAAATCAATTAAAATTTGAATGTGAACAAATTGCAGCAAATTCGCTTAAAATAGGCACGAGGTCGTAGGCGCGCAAGTAAGTTTTACTTACCCAGCTGGCACTGGTAACATCGAGAGGCATCGCGGTTCAAACGTGTTAATGTGTAGAATTCCAAAAACCTTATCGACCAGTTCAAAGTGAAAACCGTCCAATTTGCATACATCCTTAACAAATGAAAATGAGTCCTTAACATTTGAAACAAGGATGTCGATTGATTTCCGAGCTTCTACATGAGATTCAAGTGATATTAGCTGGTTCCATGCATTCAAGTCCTTTTCTCTCAGAAGAATGCAGCGTAGAAGAAAAATCCGTCCGTAAATATCTGCAGTCGTGTACTCGTTTGGTAACACAGCATTGGCTTTGAATATCTCACATTCATTTTGACTGTGATTGCTTCCCTGAAAATTACAATACTTATTTCAGAAAATTCATATTTAGACCAAATAAACCTCTTATGTTTGAATAAATGTAATGACCAAAACCTCACCTTCTCACAAGTCAATCCACACAAAGGCCACTTGCAAGAGGAGCATACGTAATTGTCTCCCACAACCTTCGAGCACTCCAGGCACAATTTTGCGAACTCTGGAAGACTTCCAGTAGGCCCTACAACCAGAGGAAAATCCGTGAAAATATGAGTTCCAGCTTTCAGGTCACGAGTCGCAATCAAATGATTTCCAAGTAAATCATCCTTCACTTCCTTTACAGCTGTACATACTTCAGTCTTGTGTTTCTTCCAGTCCTTTTTCTGATGTTCTACTCCACAATAATAAACCTTATTGCAAACAGAACAAGCTTTCATTGATTCCACACCACAAATGATGCAAGGTCCACTTCCAACGACCTGCGGTTTAGCCTCCATGTTAAACACTCAACTTTCGTTGTACCAACTGACATTCACACAACAAAGCGAGCAAATAAAATAAAAGGAGACAAAAAGGAAGCGAAGACACAGAATTTACAATGCGTGCGGCGTGCATATAACCGGAGCCGACGACGAACGTTCGAAGACCAATTTTGCCTTCCGCCAAATCCTTGTAGCCGCCCAACCATATTCTGAACCATAGATTCAAGAAATTGTGAAAATAAAGAATTATCAAAAATCATTATTTTAAGTCATTATCATTGTGGTATTAAGGTAGGACGCATTTTTGAAATCTTAAAAACCTCTGTAGAGTTGTACTATTAATTACCCAAGTAAAATCGGCGTTCAAGTTTCATAATATTATTGTAACATTTATTCCGATAATATCTTTAAAATTGAATTAAGGACTGCCAAATGAAATCGGCGCTGAAGTAATTTTAAAATCTGTTGTAATATAGCCGATGCGATGATGTGATGTGATGCCGATGACCGCATAAGAGATGCTATAATTCAAGTTGTGCTTGTTAATCATGTCTTTGTGTATTCTGCATTGTTAATGCAAATGTAAGTATGTAATGTATGTGCAACAACACAACACGCAACTTATACAAATTGCAAATTGTAGGCTGCACGCTGCGCTCAATGTTGTGTTCTCTAAAATACCTTTTGGTCAAACTTCTTGAGTTAGAATTTAGAAGTGCGCAGCAGTGTGCAGTCTACGCACAACGGTCCAATTACAATTTTTATTTTAAAAAAAAACTTATGCTCGTGTCGTGCGCGTGAACCACAACTACAAATCAATTAATTTGTGTTTAATCTTATACCATTCAGTTTAATTGACGTAAGCTCGCGGGTACACAAGGGTTAAAACAGTAAGAACTTGTTAAGTTTTAATTACTTCATCGTCATCCTTCCATCAAATTACAGCCACAGGTCATGCTTCCCAATCCCGACAAATAACAACAACAGTTCAAAATGTTTATTGATGCCTAGACCTAAGACATAAAAGAATTGCGTAACATTTACGCATGAAATCCTACATTCGAATCCACTGATAAATTTGGGGTTTCCATCATTTTGGATTGACAACCCCATCTTCTAAGCCGTCCTCTGGTCCAGGCATGCAGTTTGGCGAGACTGGATTTGATATTTTATTGTAATCAATCATGGGGTAATTTCATTAAGACCCAGCATATTTTACTGGCATTTGGAAGCACGTGTCATCTGACATTCAAACATGATGAAAATAGGGTCAAGACCAGCCAGTTTGTAGTTGGACCCCTTGACCAGGGCCAGAGTACAAATCAAATAGTAATGCGCTTAAATATCAAATCCAGTTAAATTGATGAACTTTGTACGCTGGCTACATACAATAGCTGCGACAGCTACAACAAGCTACCCTACGATTGCAAATCCGAATATGAGCAAAACTATTAGCTGATTTTTTGCAAGTCGTAGTGCGTACATATGTACCCTAGCGCGATACACCCTGCACATGCTGGGCTGGGACATACGTAACCTCACCTTGGTCGTCCAAAGTTCAATTTCACTATTCTAATTTGACGTGTGGAACCGCCTGGTGTTTGCATGTATTGAAATGTTTGGTTAATTGGATCATATTTCTCTTCCAACCCATCCATGGCAGATAATAATGTCATTTTATATTAGAGCAGATGGAAGGATCTGGAGTCTAACAATGAATTTCCGCGATAGAAAGTGGAAATGAACAGAGATCCTTCCCCAAAAGTGAAAGATAATTCTCCGGACCTGCTTATATACAAATTACGCATTACGTACAGCATTCCATGCTCACAGGAAACCAAACGGAGGCGGAGTAGGTGATAAAATTACTCAAAATATGTACGTAGCCGTCGTAATATTAACATAGCCCATGTGCAATGTGATAATTGACCACTTGGTTTGGTGTTGGTGGGCAAAGCATACTGGTATGGCTAATAATTTGTGATGCCTGTATGCATTGCGACATGACGAGTGACTGTAATTCCACATAAATAGAACTTGATCTCTGGGATGGGATGGGATGGAATAATGGGGGGAGTTTATTTAAACTGGGAGGGGAAATGAGAATTAGATATTGGAAATATTGGGTGCTGACTCAGGGGGAGAGGAGCTGAAAAATAAAGTTAATGGGATATAAAAGGTTAAAGGTTTAACACATTTGTTTGTTTGCCAGGATCCCTTATCATCACCCAAGTTCAAAGTTTACACACCTTCCTCTCCTCGAATCCAAAACCATTCGTCCCATCATCTAATGTTCGTAATACTTTTCCCGAAACCTCCGCTCCTGGCTTGTCCATGTCCACCACCACCCATTTGCATACATCCAGTAATTTTTTTACACTTGCACATGGCCTACATTTCCCATCTTTAGTTTAGTCCAAACCAAAACTCCTTCCCTCCCGCATTCAGTCCCAGTCATCCTCACGACTAGGAAGTTCAATCCAGTGCAGTGCGTAGTCCTAGTTTTGTGTCCTCTGAGGGGGTACTAATAATACAACAACACAACTAGTACATACATAAAGACATTTCCAGAGAAAGACGAAAAACTCAATTTGAAAAGAAAGACGAAGGGGGCCAATGGGTAAAACGAGCGAGGCGAGCGGGAGAGATTTGCTGAAACCCAACAATAAAAATAACAGTGTTATTTCAATTGCAAAATCACGGAACAGTGGGACCGGGTGTGCACATTCCTTGGCGAAAATGTCGTCGGCGGCTACAGCGACGATAAAGGAGCATCGAAGGGTGATTAAAAAAATTGATGAATTCCCTGGTGTTGTCAAATTTGACGAGAGGCATGGACGTCAATTAATTGCGACGAGGGACATTGCTGAAGGGGACGTAATTCTGAAGGAAATCCCACTTGTGACTGGACCCTGTTCCAGCAAATCCAAATCCGACTCAAATCAATTCTCCCTCATTTGTCTCGGGTGTTACAAAAATATCACTGGACATTACAAGTGTTCCAAATGTGGTTGGCCGGTTTGCAATGCTTTTTGTGAAAAGGTGAGATTTTAACTAACAATTAATTTTTAGTTCATATCTGTCATGTATGGAAACTGAGCAGGGCGTTTCAGAAATGGATTTGCATTTATAATTGATACACCCGCCACCCATACATCCTAGTTTATGTGTGTACATGTGAACTGAATGAGAATCATGATAGACCAATCTAACTAGCTAGCTTAGCTCAATTCCACATTAAGGGAAACACCGTTTTTCCATGTGGATGAATGGAAGGAAACAATATCCTTCATCCACCCGTCTGCCAGCTGTGCCCTATGGACTTTGGGCCTTGGTTCAAAGTCCGTATTCAATTTGCTTTGTCATTTCATTACGATAGTGCCTTATCACTCCACGAAAATTAGCGGCATGAGCTTAAGCCTTATTTACCTGGGTTTGAAAAAAAATCCATTTGCCTTCGACTCGACGACGAGCTTAAGTGACAGGGGATCATGTGGGATTCTTGTGATTCGCCTCTACTCGACTGGACAGAAAAATTTTAATCACATTTTTTACATTTATATACATAGGGCAACGTCAACGTGACATATTATATTCCTCGTGGCATGTTATATTGTTTTACAGTTGAAACCTCTAAATGATAATTTCCTGGGCCATGCTGTTTGAGTTAATTAGGAAAGGTTATCAATACCTTAGCCTATATAGGGTCATGCATTATACGTCTGTATGTTTCGTAGACGTTACGTGTGCACCTACGCTTACGCAACTTGTATTTATTGCTGAGGAATGTTAGGAAAATAAACCATTAAGTTTTAACTCATGTCCACAATAACTTCTCACTCTGATTTGTTGTCTTGTATAATCTGATTCCCAAGGTTTTTGGAGATGAACTTTGTACTTTTATTGGTTGCCGGATGCCGTAGGAGAGTATGTGGTGTGTTTGTGCAATGCGGAGTAATGCTAATAGCATTGCGAATCGCGAACGCGAATACTATGTATTGCAGAAAATGAAGGAACTTTTTTTCCATTCCCTAAACGCATGGCTTTGACAATATGTTATGTGGTAGAGATGAATGATGTGCAACTCGTATATCGTTCCTTCGTCGATTTTGCCGCCTGGAATGATCACAAATCACGATGTCGTCATCCTTTATCAAAATGTGATATAAAATTTAGTTTTGACTAAGAGCTGCATTAGCGGATGCAAAACTGGTTGGGTACCAGACTAGGATCCTTTGTCTTCGTATAGAATTTTTTGAGGATTTCAAGCAATCTTGAAGTTAGCTTTAGCAACTACAACTAGCAAGGATGTGTCGCATTGGTTAAAAAATTTCCATAATGTGCAGCAGATTGTTGTTACACGTGATTGTGATTTACCGCCAGTCAGTCTAGTCCTAGTTCTAGTTTCTTCTATACATTAGGGAAGGCACGAGGCGAGAAATATTCATGTCTGTCTGCTCTGCTCTGCGGTAAGAAAGTCCAAGGTAAAATCTTGGTGTTCGTGTTTTTTTTTTGCGGGATGCAAGAGATAAACAGTCTTCTTACTGCGTAGCGGTATGCGGTAGTACTAGAGCTCTGCTAACATTAGGTACATGAAACATGTCTATGCAATGTATTGGAATTTGCATTGGATTTGAGGGCCTTGTCTGTCATTCTTTTTGTCCGCTGGCTAATTTTATATTTCCACTACATTAGGTATACAAAACTGAACCAGTTTTGTTCACCAACCATTAAGTTAGAATGTTTTATTTGGAAATACATTTACTTCCCGGACGCGACGTAGTCCATTCCATATGGAAATTAGAGGAGATGCATAAACAATTTTCTTTTAGAATTTTGGCGTTCTTGNGACGTAGTCCATTCCATATGGAAATTAGAGGAGATGCATAAACAATTTTCTTTTAGAATTTTGGCGTTCTTGATGTTTTGTTTGTATCTAGTGTCTAGTTTACAGTAAAAGTAGTTATGGCACAGGAAGTGCTTATGGCAAAGTGTGACCATGGCTCACCTGCAATTGCTGCGGTGCACTAGAACTGATTTGAGATGTCTTCAATGTAATAACATAAATTTGCGGGTTCCTTTCAGGGAGTTTGAGTGGGTGTATTCTCCACTCCAGCCAGGTGCTCATACTCAACTTCATAATAATTTTTCCGTGTAAATGCACTTGATAACTCGGCACTTTGTACGCACTTCCCCTTATCAGTAATCCAGTGCATGTTTGTTTTGAATGTTTTGTAATTTACGAGTTGTCAAATTCCTAACTTTAGAGCAGGTAAGAGTAATATACCGTGTCACACGCCATTGCCTTGAAATGGATGAGTAATATTTTCCAAATCACAAGGTCTAATATCCATATGAATTTAAAATGATTTGTAGTTGTCGGACCATGCTGATTTCGAATGTGAAATCTTTGCCAACAATCCCGTCTCCCCGATTTGCAACTCCATGGAATACGAGAAAATCAAAATCTTGCGCTGTCTCCTTCTTCGAGAAAAACATCCCGCCAAGTGGAATAAACTCTTGGAGCTGGACCCACACGATGAACTTCGGAAAGGAAATTTTTGTGTTGTTGCATCCACCATTGCTTTGTTCAAATTCATTACTCAAGAGTGCCACTTGATGTTTGATGTGGAAACGTTCAATCATATTGTGGGTGTGAGTACGGTGAGCTCATTTGGGACAAGTGGTTTTCTCATGCCTGCTCCTGATACGAGCGCTTCAAAGTAAGGGACTTTTTATTTAAAACTGATGACGACATGAATTTTGCTTCTCTTACGAATAATATCTGTGTTTTTGGAATCCACACAGAAATGCATCTCTGATCTTCAACAAATCCAGTCTTCTCACCCACGACTGTGTTCCAAATACGAGTCACATCATTGCAGAAACAAAAGACTCATTTGAAATAACAGTAATTGCCGCCACCCGTATTAAGAAGGGAGAAGTCATTACTCATTCATTTGTGAATCCCACAAGAGGGACGTTCCAAAGACGATCCGAACTCATGGACACTTACTATTATTCTTGCAAATGTAAAAGGTATTTGAGAAAAACTTAATTTTAACAACAGCATGAGGTAACATTTCCTAATTTCATTTATGTTTGTACCTGTTCAGGTGTATGGACCCTTCAGAATTCTGCACGTTTTTCTCAGCTCTCAAATGTCCACGTGCAAGTTGTCGACATGGACATTTATTACTTGGAAATCCACTCAGTTTGGACATGGGAGCAATGTGGATTTGTAATTATGCTCCAAGATGTGGATTCATGATTGCAACATCACAAGTATTGGATTTACTTCGAGATGTCAGATTAGACATTGATCGAGCAAGTGCCACAACCATGCATTTTTCAAGAGTTTGAAAATTTGCAAAAAGTGCTCGAGAAATACCGTGGACATATTTTGCATCCAAATCACTTTCTTATCATGGACTGTCAGTATGCGATCATTTCCTGTATAAATAAATTACTCGTCCTCGTGAATGAGGAAGAAGCATTGGCTTTGGCTGCCAAGCAGGTGGAACTGTGTCAAAGTACACTGGCTGTTGCAAATATTTTAAAGCCTGGAACTAATCGTTTACGAGGTAAGTATATTAAAAAACAATGTGTTTAGTGTAAATTTTATCTAATTCAAGACAATTTCCTTTCTCAGGTAATCTGTTGTTCTATCTTCAAGAAGGAATGCTCATGATATTTCTTGGTGAGTTCAAACGTAAATTAAATGAAGAAAGTTTCGTGGTCTCAGGAAAGCAGAAATTTGAAGAGATTCTCAAAATAATGAAGGAGAGCAGGATAATTCTTTCCCTACAACCACCCGGGACAAAGGAACATGATAGGGCAAAATCACTTTCAGTAGACTCTTCAGGTCTGCAGCCTTTAATTAAACACTTTAATGTTAAAACTGACTAAATTAATAATCATTTCCTTTTTACATTTCACTTAAATTAAGCATTTTCATTCGGCTACCTCTTTGTAGGGGCGGCTTGCATGCTACTGTTGTTGTAGTCAAGCTATGATTCTGGTTCAGTATCTAACATAGGTAATTCAGATTCGGCCCTAACTTTAATACATTCCGCATGTTTATCAAAAAAAAAATTATTTCGCGCCACTCACTGGACTTTAAAAGCAAACCTATTAACTTGACTATTTCTAAACTATTAGATGTTTTTTACCTCGCTAGACAATATATTATACATATACTAATCAATTATAAAAAATAAGTTGTAATAGACTTCACACTGAAGTGGTCCGGAAGTTGTCCAATTTCGGGACAAATTGTAAATTGCCAGAGTTAACTATTAAATTTAGTTGGGAAATTGCAGTGTCGCAGTATTTATAAATATACGTACCGCAACCATGTCATTATTAACCCCTTCGCTACCAACTCCATGCAATTTGCATGGAGTTGGTAGTGAAGTGGTTAAGCTCAGTCTAGTGCTCTAGTGCTTCAACAACTTGTCATCTATTTGCTGACTTATCTTGCTTTTCGCATATATGGATAATAAAAAACGATTTATTGATAAATTTTACTAGTATATGAATTGAAGGGGTTACTTTTACTTTATTATCGCTGGATACAATGTACCTACAACTCAAGCTTCATTGTTATCAAAGGAGTGATCAAACCGCATATTAATTTGATGACTTTAAATAGAAGAACTTGTTGCAACTATACAAATAATAACACAAATTTAGCTGGTTCAAGGCATAAATATGCGGTTTCCAGTATCCGGTGACTCGAATTTCCTTTGAGTAAGAGATAAATTTATGGCAGAATTTCTTGGTTGAATACGGTCGTAATAACGTAGAGTTGATTTACTTTCGAGTAAGGGGATTGACTTTTCATAAAAATGAGAAATTTTTGCATATTTATTTGTATAGGGCTACTCCTAATCAGTTCATTAGTCGGCGTCAAGGCAGATGGCTACAGAAAAGGTATGGAATTATTTTATAGAAATCAATATGTTTTTCGAACGCAACTTTATTTATTGTTGCCATTTTATAAGTTGATAATCATTGCTATTTTAAAGTTTGGCAGAAGCATGCGAGAATTACTCGTAAAGATGTTGGATGCTGGTGGCAAGATTGCCAATCTCCAGCTCACCGCTTAAAGTGTCCATCGAGCACTTTTCCGGTCCACGAAACGGCTTGTCTTCAACGTGATGGTGCGGAAGGAGTCTTTGTGTATTGTTGTCGTTGATTTTGACCAATAATGGATCTGGTTTTTCGTTTAGTGTTATTGTGAAAAGTGTAACAATATTAATATTGAATGCTAACAAGCATTTCATCATCAATGCAAATAAAAATTAAGGTTGTTGAGCCCAAGGTGGGTAAACAATAAATGTTCTCCTAGAAGGTGGGTCCGTAACTAGTAAACAAGCAGCTTTTGATTGTTTGGTGTTTGTTTGAGACCAAGATTGCCTTT
>JAAXYW010002506.1:0-14986 GCA_036851895.1 Orthonychiurus folsomi | reverse complement strand
GCTGCATTCTAAATGGAATTTTGACTCCGGTTTTTTTAGAGACAATTTTTACTATGGAAAGGGCCATGCCAACTGGGTTGTGTAGGGCTACATAACAATTTAACGTTTGCTTGACAACGAAAGGCTGCATGAGGTTATATATGTTATGGTTGTGGTAAAGATCTTCACGGTTCGGGTGCATAAAACACCCAGAGCGGCTTTAACAAAACTTTTCAATATCGGATTCTGCCAATGAATGTTGCATAATGTTTTCCGAGTGTGCTACCAAAAGGAAAGAAATTGCACGGTGAATATGATTTAGTTTCTTAGTTAAAGAACTTATGCTTAGTATTGTCGTAATTTGTATTGACGCTGTGCTGTGAATCAAATTTTTTCAAGCCAAGCAAAAGGGCAACCAGAAATTAGGGAAAAGAGAACTAAAACTTTAATGAAATACAAAATTGACAAGTACACAAATTAAATTTATTATACTTTAATTATTATTAATGAAGGAACCCACGCAGCATAGCCCATTATAGAGTTGGACTCAAATTTTTAATTTAACCCCATGAAATTCAATAGAACAAGCGTTCACTTTTATTTTTGACATGCTCAAATGCCGTCATGCACTTCAGGTTTGTACTCATCAAGAAGCCATTAGACTTTACGAGTGGCTCAATTGGAGTCTCATCGTCTGGCATAAGGAAGTAAAGAATTGATTGCCGAGCTGAGCGCTTTTGTACTTCATTTTCGGGCACAAGTATTCGATGATGCTGAAATTGACAATGCAACCAGTCCTCTGTATTACTCAATAAAACCCAAATAATATTTTATTATATAAATATTAATATTCGATAAAATTTGAGGCACTCACCGTAGCCGGAAACCGCCCTCCAGACATTATTTCCAGCATATCTCCAGTATTCATGAGAATAGCACCATTTACAGGTGCGGCGTGTACCCAAGTATTGTTAGATTTGACCTTTAATCAAGAGTGAGTATTCTTGCCCATTTACATATATGTTTTGGCGTCTTTATAATAACAAATTTACCTCTAATCCACCGACCGAGTCCTGAAATAACAGTGTGAATATTCCCCAGTCCGAATGCTCTGAGCAACGGACTGTTCCCTGCTTGAGATGGACATTTTCTGAAACGACAGGGTAGTAGTTGGATCTTAGTGAGTTAAAGCTTGGATAGTGAGTGGGATTCAGGACAGATTTGCAGCAATTAGTTAATGCTGAATCATTAGACAATCCGAGATATTTTCCAAGGGCTTTCAGCAGCAACATAATTAGTGGGCGAAATTCCGCCTCCAAATTCTTGAGCGCAGGTCCAAGGTTTGGTGACTCAACGTCTGGGAATTTGGGGGATGTTTCAGCAGGATTTAAATCAAAACTTTCCCGCAATTCACACACGGGCTGGTCATCCCTGTAAAAACAAAGTCATTAATACATTTGGTTTGAAGTCAATAGCGAGGAATGATCAGCTTACAGCTCTGTACTGGGAGAAGAATAGCCATGGTAGCCTTTGATTCCTTTAGCCATCTCTTTCTTGTATTTTGATTTGACGTCTGACTCCAACTCAAAGAAACGTCTACTCTCACTGAAGGCACTCTCCACCTACAAATCCAGAATGTAATTATATTTAATAAATTATAAAAACAACTAAAACTGCCGGTGACCTTTTCGAGTGAAATTGCATGATTGATTAAGTATACAAAACCAATTTCCTCTAATGATTTTCCAATAGCCTTTGAGACGGCAGTAAAAGATTGACTACTCTCGCCGCCTTTAATCAAAGAAGACAAATCAACTATTGGAATCCCTTGCATTTTTGACATTGCAATATGTATAAATACTGTTTATAATTTTTAACCAAACTATACAACTCTAGTAAGGTAAATAAAAGGTCGTTAATCCTCGTAGGAAATGTGATCGGTCTATGTACGCAAACTGAATGCGTTCTGGCTTCGGCCTGTGCTGTGTCGTGTGATGAGCAATGTAACATGTGTAGGGTATACTATTATATAGTGTTATTTCCAGTTGACTCAGTAATGTACTAATAGAGGCTGAACGTAGTTAACCTCGCATAAACATATTTTACACACCCATGTCATACCACATTTAATCCAGTGCAGACCAGAGCACAAAAAAATCATCACTCGCTTGCCTATTCTAGATTATAGAATGAAGCGGCAAGAAAAGTAAACTTGTGCAACTCAACACAAACATTCGTAAGTAAGTATATATGATACACCGAGATTTATAATTCTTAGTGTGCCATGCGCATTTACGGTAGCATTGGTTGCTCATCAGTTTAGATAAAGTCGTGTATGGTTTGAGTTCAGACTGGTTCAGCTAAATGTATTCAATTTATACGAATCCCCATCCACCCTTAGTTAATCAGAGTTTAAGGTTACAATCCTTCAGATTTTCAGATTCAAAAGCTTTATTTAATGCTCAGTGCCGTAAGAGTTAACTTATGTAAATTCTGCAATTGAACTGTACCGATTGATTTTACGGAGCATGTGTAGTTGTGCTCTTGTGCTGCCCTAATTTTTGATATGATCCCTTAATCGATGAATGACAACAAGACGATCATAATTGTTACCTAAGCATTGAATTGATAATTTAATAGTTTAGTCAATTGCCTGTGTGTTTCTTCCAGAAATTGAAACCTCAGAAGTAGTTGTTAAATACACAATAAATAACACTTTGAATTGCAGTTCTGATTAGGTATTATCTACTAATATGCAGGGTTTGCCATTGTACTCACATTGTTCGTCACGGGCCTCAGCTGTGAGAAAGCGGAAGAAAGAAAAGAAATGCAAGGGATTAGCCTTGAACTGATTGCCATGTTTTCTTTTTCCCATCATACAATATCGCAACAGGCAGTTATGTGCAATTCAGCAGCACACCGTGTACATTAGGCTATTTGCGAGGCAACAAACACTCTTAATGGCGCATGATAATCGAAAAGTGAATAATCAAAGAGCATGTGAACAGCTATTTCTCTTTCGTAAGGAATTGTGTGCTCTTTCTTCTTTTACGTTAGTATGCACGTATTTGTTGAACGGTTTATTTGCTCTAAGCAATTAAGCACAAGCTAACTCTTGATTTAAAAATAAAAGCAGGGGAATAAAAACGCGGGTGGTGTACTACAAGTTAAACTGAACAAATGAACGCACATGTTACCTGCATATATCCATCCAATCATGAGCGCAATGAAATGGAAAGACGGTGCAGTTCCGGTTGCAATTACATATGGTTTAATTATCGCTTTTGCGAAAACTAAAAACCCATTATTCTTATGAGGATTATTGAACAGTGGGGCGACAAATTTGGGATATCCTAATTTGCTTAGGGTCGTTACCTGGTTTATTGTTTGCTTCTGTGCAGAATAATTTATGCAACCTTTCTCCGAAAAACGCAATAAAACCGGCCCGGTTGAAATTGAAATACTCTGCAGTTACTTACATTACTACCCTACGTCCAGTTCAAGCAATTCCAAAAATAAAAATGTCAACAAAATTTGAAGAAAAGCTGACAGATCTTATTGCGAATATTGTTTGCAAGTCTTGTATTTTTCCTGCAGACTGAGATTCAAAATCTTTCCGCTTCACTCCAACTAAGTCAAAGTGGAAGAAAGCATATGAATGTTTCTGTTTTCTCCATTGCATTTTTTACGAGGGGTTCTTTCTGCTTAGATTTCCTACAATGATAGAAAGTGCACAAAGAGGTCAGTTCGGAAAGGACGCGCTCTTGTTCAACATTCTGACTGTTTTTGGCTTTGGTGCAACCACTGTCATGCAGATCAACATAATCATATTCAAATAGGAAGTCATGCTACTATTTAATCAAATGACATTTCTGGACAAAATGTTGGGTAAGTATTCAGAAGTCTTTAAAATGAGTATAATATGTGGTAAGTCGACATGATCGCACCACTCTATAAATTCATTTTTTTCATTCACAATCAATGGATTTACAAACTCTTTTTTGTCAATTGGTGTTGGACACGAATTTACATCTCCTAGAACAAGCAGTGTTTTGCATTATTTTTTAAATCCAAGTTTTTTAAAAAAAGACTTTTACTACTTTACTTACAGAATTAGTTTTACGGAAAAACCACCAAATCCGTAGTATCACTCCATATATTAACGAACTAATCCACCAAAAAAACATATAAAGACCGTTGTCGTCTAATGCACCAGAGTCGTATGCTACTATTTAATCAAATGACATTTCTGGACAAAATATTGGGTAAGTATTCAGAAGTCTTTAAAATGAGTATAATATGGGGTAAGTCGACATGATCGCACCACTCTATAAATTCATTTTTTCCATTCACAATCAATGGATTTAAAAACTTTTTTTGTCAATTGGTGTTGGACACGTATTTACATCCCCTAGAACAAGCAGTGTTTTGCATTCTTTTTTAAATCCAAGTTTAAAAAAAAGACTTTTACTACTTTACTTACAGAATTAGTTTTACGGAAAAACCACCAAATCCGTAGTATCACTCCATGTATTAACGAACTAATCTACCAAAAAAACATAAAGACCGGTTTCGTCTAATGCACCAGAGTCGTGTAAAGGAGAGGGCACGAAAGGTCGTGAGGTGGCTGATTTTAACACAGGAAAGCCCACAAGCTTACTCGGCTGTGCAAGCAGGCGGACGGTCGACAGGACGGCGAGATGGAATGGCATTGGATTGAGTGGGGCATAAGCGATTTATACCATTCATCTAAATTTTTATATTCCGCTATGCATTTTGTAAAAAAAACCTTCACTAATCGACAGGCCGTGGTGAAGAGCGCCAAACAACACTTCAACAATAGTATAATTCCCTGCTACCCACATTTGTCCGATTTAGTCCCTCCAGTCCACTGATTTTGTAAATATTAACAACTCATGCCTAAAAAGTATTAGTATCCTGCAGAATATAAATCTTGTTTACACCACCTGTGTCATTCCCAGCCGCCTCTCTTGGCTGTGAACACAAGTATGATTTGAAAGTAAACGCAGCGGAGAAGCCAGTCCCATGACATAAATAACTTATTTTGTGGATTAACTGATAGCACGTTGTACAGCTTCGTATAAAATCCAAAGTAGCCTGCAAATTTGACTGATTAATTGAAATATATTCTGGAGAAGTATTATTTTACCAACTGAAGCAAAAATCAATGTAAACATTGTTGACGGGAATCATAAAATGAAAGCTGGGTTTTACTTAAAGCCATTTGTTATACTTTTGTACATTTGCAGCACTTTTTCGCAGATATATGATCCAACATGGGAAAGCATAGATTCCAGGCCATTGCCGGCGTGGTATGACCAGGGCAAAATCGGAATATTCATTCACTGGGGGGTTTACAGTGTACCGGGAGTTGAGAGCGAGTGGTTTTGGAAAACTTGGACAGGTGAGTTCACATTTCAAAAACTTTTGCATAATTTGTTGCAGGGAATTCAAATAGGAAATTTCCATAATACAAATTTTCAAATTTGATTTAGATGGCCGCCCAATCTGTGTGGAATTCATGGAAGCCAACTACCCACCCGGATTCACTTACCAAGAATTCGCCCCGGAATTTACCGCGGAGTTCTTCAACCCTGACGACTGGTCGGAGCTCTTTGTCAAATCTGGCGCTAAATACGTTGTCCTAACCAGTAAGCATCACGAGGGCTACACCCTTTGGCCTTCCAAGTACTCTTTCAGCTGGAACGCCAAAGACGTGGGTCCAGGCCGAGACTTAGTAGGGGCCCTCGCCAATTCTATCAGAGCAAATACTACCCTAAAATTCGGGCTCTACCACTCACTCTATGAGTTTTACAATCCACTATGGCTCCAGGACAAAGGCAGTAATTTTACAACGACTCAATTCGTCGATTTCAAAGTTAATCCGGAAATGTACGATGTAGTAAACACCTATAAGCCTGATATATTTTGGTCGGATGGAGAATGGGAGGCGCCGGATACGTATTGGCATTCCAAGGAATTTATTGCATGGCTCTACAATGAGAGCCCTGTGAAGGATACTGTGGTCACAAACGACAGATGGGGTTTAGATACGCTGTGCACTCATGGCGGATTCCATACTTGCACGGATCGGTTCAATCCGGGGGTACTCCAACCCAAAAAGTGGGAGAATTGTTTGTCACTGGACAAGGAATCCTGGGGATATCGGAGAAATACAAAGGTGGATGATTATTTGACTCCGGAAGAATTAATGACCACGATTGCCCAAAGCGTTTCTTGTCGAGGTAAGTGTAAGAATGCCTTAATGTGTATTCTGGGGTATTTGGAGAACAACAGATTTTTATAACCTCAAACTTTGATTGGAGTAAAACGGGCCCTCTATTTTTAGGAAACGTTTTGGTTAACGTCGGGCCTACAAGGGAAGGTACAATCCCACCTATTCAGCAAGAGCGGTTAATTCAAATGGGGGAATGGCTGGATGTGAACGGCGCAGCTATTTATAATTCAATACCGTGGATTTATCAGAATGACACATTAACCCCTGGTATTTGGTACACAGCAAGTGCTGACAATGCGACGGTTTTTGCCATGATGACATTTTGGCCGGGGCAAAGCGTACAGCTGGGTGCAGTGAGTCCAAAGGTTGATTTGACTATTGAATTGCTGGGAAGCAAAGGCCAATTGGCTTGGGTTACTGCAAACCCAGGCATACAAGTTAATTTACCACGGATTGATGAAAACGTATCAAAGTGGGTGTGGACACTTGCAATTACTGGAAGTGGGAACAAAATATAATGTTTTAGTTGGTAGTCTAATGTGAACTGTGTTATTGAAAGCTTGTTTCCACCATGGCTTGGCATATGGTAATTTACAAATTTTCAGAGCTAATAAATACTAAAAACTGAACAGCATGTGTGCCCAAGTTCCCCGTAACGCATGCAGGATTTATAACCAAATTTTATTTCTACGTGAGTAATAGCAAGCATGAGATATACAGTTCACTTGGCCGAAAAGCAGCATGTCAATCCAACAATAAATATTTTTGTTTTCCGGATTTTCCTAAATAGGATTCTGTTTCTGCATAACTTCCAACGTAATTAACAGACCGGGTAAGAAAAAACAGTGCTTTATGGTTTATCGAAAATTTGTATCAGTTTCACTACGAAATTGATTTCCGTGACAGAAGATATTACCATGATACTTCTCGTTTATCATTTGGTTGTTTCCTATTTGTCAAAACTAAATGTGCTTTTGTGGTAATTATTTGAGTGGAGTTTCCGGTACTTGCTTTACTAATAATTGGAAACGGTTCAACAGTTTCAAAGAATGCAAGAACAACAAATCAGTGACACAAGAAGTGAATTGTTGTGAATTAATTTTTTTTTATTTTGCATATATAGCATTGTGCATGTATAAATTTACTATGTTGTAAAACATTCAACCTTGAAGTCTATTACGTTCTTCAAAATATTTTATTGATATGCCTTGCCACAATATCATTGTGCTAATATACTAATTTGGAATGCTTGCGTGCATAAGTAGAACCCGCTTATTCCGATCCCACTGAACCGAGGTCGGAGGTGGCATAGAATTTTTAAACAAGATGTGAGTGTAGTATAGGCCAGGTTTGAAGCTGTGAGTAGCTGTGTGAGCACTTGGCACAGAGCACAGAAAAATCCGCTTGAACGTGTTATAGATGGCGCGGCGGCGTATGTCGGTGCGACGCGAGTTTCTAATATTAACTTGCTTTTAGCTAACTTGATGTATATTTAACATACGTAAGTTGCCTGTGAGGCAGCCGGACGCGCTAGTAATAATTATCGATAACAACGAATTGATGTTTCCGGGTAAATTGCGTTGGCGCATATTAGAAAGAACATTCAAGGAACAAGATCAATAGCCGTCCGTTGACGTCAATAGTTTAAGTATGTAGTATTTATTGTCTACGTTGCTTACAGCAGCTCGTGTCATTTGTCATCTATAGAAGTTGATTTTTACGACAATGAGCATAGTAAAGCCTTGAACTGGACTGAACGCTAACAATCGGCACGTGGACTTATTCCACAAGAAAGTAGGCAACTCAAATACTTGTTTGCTGAGGTGTTATGTAGGCCGCTGATTTGCTATGAGACGGACGCGGCGGCGGCACAAGCAGTATAACGTCATTCAGTGCAGTAACACAACTCACGAAAGTCCTGACTAAGTCTGTAAGCCTTGCATTTCTATTTCCTTATCCTTACTCAGCAGTGGAAGCAGTCTGGCAGACAATTTTTACAAGTGCAGGTATATATTTGATTTCGGCCAGTATCATATATTTGACTTATCCCCAAATTCAGAACCAATGAATATGTACGCGCCAAACTATATTTTTCATCAACAACCAACTACATCGCTTGATCTGGAGAAAACAGCCTTCAATTTTCAGTAAACATTTCCCGCATTGCTATTTATGTTTTCAACTCAACATGAACTTATCCTAAAGACGTCCGCTAATCCAATAATTTTTAACGGTCTATATGTTCTTGACTTTTAGGGAGGCTATCATAGTTAGTATAAAAGGAAAGTCTGCAACACGCCTGACAATAACAAGGAGAAAATTGATAAAAGCGTTTAATAAGATGCATAAATCTTCCTCAGATACAGAGTTTCAAGAATGGGCAAATGAACTTGCGGAATCACGGTGATTCTGAAGTCACTCTGATGGATTCGTACACACAACTGGGTTCACGTACTTTAATTTATTGTCGTATTTCAGTGTTAGTTTTAACATAAACGAGACGTTCAAATACTGCACATAGCATTTTTGGGTAAAGGGATTTCATATGCAATAGCCCAAATTATGATCCCCGATAGTAACCACACAAGTAATCCTTGCCCGAGTTGAAGTATGAAATATAAGTTAAGCGTTTAACCTTTAAACCGAAATAAATTGCAAACATGAAAGCCGAGTTTTTTTCCACCTATAAATGGTACATAAATGAGCTAAAACCTAAACACTATGCGTGTGCAATAGTGCATTCAAAAATCAAAAACTTATTTGAAAGTTGTCTAAGTTTGTAAAAAAAATATTAAATTATTACAATAATTTGTATTATAGAAGTCTGTCAGGAAAGCGGTCTACCAAGCTCCGATTAACGAAGCGTACCCGGACGAAACAACATGAGATAATGCATTGAGCAGCAATCAGTGCACCAATCCGAAAATGCAAGAACTCGCCGTGGGCTTTTCCAAGTTGGAAGAATTGACTCGGTGGTTGGAAACACAGCCAGAGCTGAGAAGGTGTTTCAAAGACACCAGCAATATATTTACACGCATACAGGAAAAGCTCAGCAAATGTGTTTTAGGGGATCGGTCCGCTACTATGCGCAAACCATTGATACCACAAGCATTCCATGTTAAGCCGGAACAGGACGATTATAGAGAGGAGGTCGAGGTGATTCCAGTGATTGACTTAACTTTATAAAGAACTACCCGCATTTCTTGGACCAGAAGGTTGAAGAATATTTACATTTTGAATATTAGGTTTCCTAGTTAAATTTAATCTAAGCTATACTATAAATAATTGAACCGATTTTTAAGCAACAAGTACATATCTGTTGGGTGCGTTAGTGCGAAGATAAATGCGTTTGGCTTCAATCCTGTGCATTAATCCCAAAAAAAAATTAATGGAGAGAATTTGAGTTAGGGTCATCGGAGACATACTACTCCGAGCGAACATGTGTCAAAATAGCCTTATCGCTGCTTCTAATATCCCCTAGACCAGACAGGCGAGGCTAGCACCTTTGAATATAGTCTTTGCCATTTGTTGTTGATGTTTAGGTAAAACAGATCTCGTAGTATCATCCGCATCGGCAGAACATTGACCTACCCACCAATTACATTAAAACCTCATCCACCTCTTCTCACACTCCTCATTCTCACCAACAAAATTAATTTAACTAAACATAGCGCGGGCAACTTTGCTGCGTGAAACATGAACTAAAATATTTATGTATATTTTGGCTCCTAGGGCTGAAAGGGGGAAAACTTACATTAGTAAATTAAATTAAAAGCACACTTGTCAGCTTCGTTGAGCCGATTTGAATGAGGCAATCTCAAACATTTTTTAAATTAAGTATTGTTTTCTACTCACCACTTCGTAAGCTTATGCACATTTGAACAACATAACTCTAAATTAAATTAAATTAAAAATCCGGCCAAACTGCTCTGAAAAAGTACAAATTTTTTACCAAAATACAAGTGCAAAGTACTACACCAAAGACGCTGGTAAATACTTTGAAATTGGGTACTAGCATCAAAGCATAAAAGTGCTGTTTTAAATACTTTCACTAAACAGTTTTAGGATTTCTATTCCATTTCTGTAAAACCATTTCTACTTTGCATTTACTGAAAAAACCAGCAAACTACTAGAGTTAAAACAGCTAACCTAAAAAAATGCGTCTTCCTGAGAAACCCACGCCCTCGGCTCCAACTGGCATTGTATGGAAAATATCATGAAAGCTATTAGCAACATTCTTGTTATCCATACACAAGCACTTCTTTGCATATGTTTATTCAGTCAATACTGCTAAATATAGAACAAAAACGTCTTTACAAAAACTATATCAGACGCTTGTATCAAATTACTACGAGTACCATTGCCAACGCCTAAACGTAAGCAGCAAATAGGTGACCCAGTCAAAAACAAAGTGGATACTAACCGGTACCAGCGATTCGTTGATTTTAATCCAAGGGCCAATTCTCCATTCAACCATTTGGAGAGAATCAAAAATCTAGTTTGGAGTAAGCTTTATTGTTAATGAATGAGTTTGGACACGCCAACGACGCTGCACCCCATGCATTGGCCAAAGTACACGCCTTTGTTCCTATGAGAGCTAATGCTGGAACTGAAAAAGCAAAATAAAATAGTAGAAATACACTAAGGGTTTTATACATTCCCACAAGCAAGTAAGTTTCGCCGATGGTAATAATGAAACCAGCTGCGGTGATAGGGAAAACTGTAACATCAGCTACACCCTGCAGGTTATGAATCATCACGTAGTGTTCTCTGCATAACACCTGTAATGTTTCCGTCTCTCCTTTAGTCCTGTCCTAAAGATTTCAAAACACCGACTACACGTTGGTATAAATTACAATTGCAGGATTTAAAGCAAAACACTCGAACCATATGTTCATCTTCATCCATTGGGTCAGGGTGTGTGCAGTCAGGTAGGCTATCGATAATTGGAGGCAAAAGGAGTAGCAATCCAACATGAAAAAGTGCGCTACAAGAAGTGTGAGAGGACCATAAAGTTCGGCGGGAAACCATTCAAACAGCCACAGTATTTTTAGCTCTAACTTTAAAGCACCAATAAAAGCGGTCGAACAGGAAAACGATAATGTTGTAAATGTTCCCACTTTCAACCCAATATCGAGATCCCCTTCTTTGATCCGACTGTCAGGTAGACTATGAAAGTTCATCGAAGCATAACCCAAATTATAGTTATGCAGTCATCAATATTTAAATTCGAAACTTACTATAAATTTTGTCAAACAATAATTCCGTTCAATATTTTAAATACGTAGTCATGTTCTCTGAGCATTGTGAAGCAAAATATTACAATTGGAAGGGCACACGTCGTTCCAGCAAGCACCAACTCATAAATTGGTGCTTTGGACACAAAAGTTATGAATGTGAGATAAATAGATAAAAACATTCTGCTGATGATATGAAGCCACATATTGCAGCGCCAAGACAAAATTTATTTTCTTGATGCAACACGACTCAAACAATTGGCTTTTCCATTCCACTCCCACGGCAGAAGAAGTTGATACCCAATAGTAAATGCATTCTTCAATAATTTGAATGTTTCTTTTAAGAGCATTTTATCAAATCATGAGTTTCAAATTTGCAGATTTCCGTCTTTCCGAATTTGATTTTGTATTAAGTTTTGCAAGTATTTTCTAAGACTAGCCAACATTTCTGCACAATAAATGTTAAACTCAGATTCACTTTCATTAAGACTGGATTTAAAATTGATGCACTATTGCATAAAATAGAGTGTTTTAGCGCTTAATGCACAAGGGGTCGGCACGATGCGTCACCGTAAATAAATTAGTGACAAAATTTAATAAGTTTTTGCAATATTTCAAAGCCCCTCGATAAATTTAGAATTCCAAGGGCGCCTGACTTGCTCGTATTGTTGAGAGCAATGTTATTTGATGGTCTTAACAAGATTGTTCCACAATTCACAATTTATATATATATATGGAATTTCCTTAACGTGATAGTGATCAACTCTTCTGTGTACTGCGCCTTATACACAGTCATTCGTCAAAATCCAATCCAATGCGGTGTAATTTTTCCTTAGGAATGATATAATGCGTCCTTGATGCGGCGTAGTTGCAAGTAAAAGTGCACATTAGTAAACATCTGCTTTCTGAATTGAGTTTTATTACCTTCTCAAGTCATTTGATTGTACAATGCATTAGAGAGTTCTACTGCCACCCCTTCAGTGTGCCCCAAATCCAAAAACATTTTTTTGAAACTATCCACGTACGCCACTACTGGCAAGACTTTAAATAGAGATGCAAAAGTATTCCATATTTTTTTTATAATTACTGTGAGCCACTCAGTCAAACTTATCATTTTCCACGGAGAAAGTAATGCATGACGTGTTACACTTTCCCAGAGCCTCTCCCTCGTTTCCGCATAAACCTCTGCCATGGCTGCCGCGAAGGCGGGTCTTTTCCCTTCTCCATTTGAAGCACAACCTGAAATCGTGTCAGCAAACGACATTCCATAATCATCAAAGCAAGTTTTATTTTTAATCCACCAATCCCCAAGATTTTCTTCTCCCTCACAACCCGTAATCACAAGAATTACTGGGACCTTCTTCATGCAAATGGTTTCCACAAATAATTTGTAGTTTTCTTCCACAGTTTGCTTGATTCTGCCCATTTCAATTACAAAAATGAGAAGATTCACTCCCTCCTTCAAGTTCTTCAATAATTTGACGAGGTTGGAGAATGCTTCCTTGGATGCAAGCTGGCCTTTCGTCCCTTCAGAGAGACCGGCAGTATCAAAGAATTTGTATTGATCTGCACAGTAGAAACTGGATTCGAATGTGCAGCCAATTGCGGAATCTGAGGTAGCCGCCTGTTCACATCCTATCAGCATATTAACTAGGGAGCTTTTCCCCGCACCTGCGATAGGTAAATATTTGCATTAAAATTATAACTAATAGATTAATAAATAATTGTATTAACGATTAATTGTGATTAATTAGTAATTGTGTTGTGTTTATTACAGTTAGTTTATAATGTAATATTATTTTTTATTCAATTAACAGAAACTTATATACCTGTCTCTCCAAACAAAATAACGTTATTCATAGTGATGACTTCTCAATGCGTTTGACTTTCAAGTAATGCAAGAACAAAACACAGAAGGAATTGTCAAACAAATAAATAAATGCTATTTGTGGAATACTATTTTTAATTGACTGGTCTATAACGTAATTTAAAATAGAAATAGCAAAGTCTTGCCGAATTTCCAAAGATTTTACTTAGTGCGCACAGTAGAAGCTCTTTTGACAGAATAACGTGATCCAGTTCGACCCACAATTATATACGTCAGAAATTCAAATAAAAATTCCATTATTTTCTACTTCCGAATTTGATAACGTTTTTCAAGACATTTGCATTATTCGCATCAAAAAGATGAAGGCAAGGCAATGGTATTTTAGTACACAACGTATTCAGATTTGCTCGTATTCCGCAGTGGGAAATTATATACACTTTGTATCATCCCGACTCGGTGCCGGTACAGAAGAAAATGAAAGTATGTAAATTTACACATCATGGTAATTCTCATTTCCGTTTTCGAATGCAACGCAATTGAATCGGGTGTTTTTTGCAGAGTTGCAACCTGTGCAACCTGTCTGGATTATAAATATAAAGTTGACCCAATGGGAACTCATCCTTATCGGTTAAATAAATGTGTGTTAAAGGCATGGTTAGGTTAGAATGTAAGACTTACGTAAGAATGAATGTTGAACTTCCTGTTTGATTATAAACATAAATGTTGGAATTACAGCCCCAATACAAAAAAGTAATGTAAGCAAATATCAGACTAGTCTGCTCCTTTTTTCGGAGCAGTAATATATGCTGTTATGTATGTGGTCGCGATGTATTGAATTAGAAATTTTGGTGTGTAGTATATAGCTTAAAGACAGAAAATATCCACTGGCATTCTGCAGTGTTTGAAAACCAGCTTTAAGTTATTAGTTCTTAGCAGTGCAGTGTGTCATTAAAACATGACAACACAACAATACTTTCATATTTTCACCAGTCTTAAAAGATCCAATCTTCGCACTTTATTGTCTAGATAATACTAAAGTGCTACTCCTTTCGATCTGTACACAATGATAATGTCAAAACACTGATTTTTATCTTATATTTTTCTACCAGACGGCCCGTTGTTTCCCAGTTTTTAATCGATGCTCAACTTCGCTCTTATTCACTATTACATATATAGATTTCAACAAGCAGTAAAGCCAAATGTGCCTCAATGAGCTGTAATAACGTATAAAACTGAATATGTAACGCAAGAAATTTGGCGAACAATGCAACACGAGCCACGATTAAAAAGTTTCTTTACTCTCCGAACATTCAATTAAATCCAGGGATAGCAAATTCTAGTGGAAAGAAAGAATGTTATGGTCGATTGTCCTAAGGTTGTCCATTTCTCTATTCATTAGTGAATTGTGAGCTTCAGTTTGCACATTTGCAGGGATGCAAATTGTAAGTCAACTCCTGGTTAAATTTCCCTTTTCTACTGTCTTTATTGACTATTGCCGGGTTTTCCCTATTATAAGACGCTCTCTTAAAACGTATTTAGTTAATTATGGCGTCTTGCTTTGCTCGATTTGCTCTAATAATGCTGGCTGCACCCCAATGCATGCGCATTTGTTTAAGTTCAACTACAATGAAGAATTGGACATTCCATTTGACAAACTTAGCAGAAAGTCAGTACGGAACAGGA
>JAAXYW010002505.1:0-15000 GCA_036851895.1 Orthonychiurus folsomi | reverse complement strand
AATCATTTATTAGAAATTTTAATTTAATTAATACAATTACGAAAGCATAAATCATGGATACACATCATAATTCAAATTCAGCCGCCTCCAAATTCCGACTCGTGACAATTGAGCCAGCCGTCTTATTGTTTACCATTGCATTGAATGCTCTGGGTGTAACAGTCCAAAGTTACTACGTGCAAACCATTTGTGTGTACAGCTATCAAAATCCAGAGGGATTAAACACAGGGATTTGTGGTAACTTGTCCCAGTACGGCGACGCAGAGCGGTTGGTTCAAAAAGAAGCGGGAGGCTACGCTACCTGGCGAGTATTTATTGAAGCTGGGCCGCCTATTCTGTATGGATTAATTTGGGGTCAACTGAATGACTACTTTGGATCCAAGTTTCTTCTCCTGATCCCAATGTGTGGTTTCTTGTCTTCCTCAATCTTGCTCCTTGTGTCTACTCAGATTGAGGTAGTACATCCTGCTTTCTTACTACTATCATCTTTTTCATCAGCCTGCACAGGTGGCGCTGTTGCACTCACCATTTCCGCACTCAAGTATGTGGTCAGCATTTCAGACATGAACAATCGAACTTTTCGATTCGCAATGGTGGAACTGGCTGCGCAAGTTGGTCAACCGATTGGAACGCTGCTTGGAGCACAAGTACGCAAGCATTCTATTTCTGTATTTGTTTGTACGATGATAATTATAGTAATTCTAATGCAAATACCTAGATAACGAAATGGGGCGGTTACGATGCTCTTTTTCTTTTTACGACTGCACTGAAAGTAATTTCTGTCATATACGTGCTGATTTTTGTGAAGAACAACCAACCTGCAAATAAGGAAAACATATGCCAACTCAAATTCATAGCAGAAGCCATTACCGTTATGTTTAAGAAGCGCAAAAACAAGAAGTAACTTATTCGTATTATTTGCTAAGAGTATGACCGAGCACAGTAAGTAATCAATCGTTTTATGTTCTAAGAATTCTTTTGGTTGTCGTTGGCGCCATCTGTCTCCGAGTTTTCGCCATGAACTCAATATGGACAGTATCCTATTTCTTCACCCGCCTTCAAATGAAATGGGAGCTTGGAGAATTCTCAACGTTCATCACAGTGGATGGGATCATAACTGCAATTGGGGTGATGTTCGTTTCGATGATTTGCATCAAAATGTTCAAAATGTCAAACACAACACTGGCCATCCCAATTCTACTAAATCAGATAATTGGGACATTGATATGGACCTTCTCCACTTTATCATGGCACATGTATTTGGGTAAGAAGTTTAAGGTTTTATAAATAATTCAAAACCAAAATCGTTGATATTGCTGTCACGATCATATAGGTCAAGCTGTACAATTCGCACAAGGGATTATCTCTGTTCTTGCCCGATCCATACTCTCCCTTGTTGTGCCAGACAATGAAATCGGAAAAGTATTTTCCTTCGTGACCATCATGGAATCCGTCATTCCGATCATTTCCGGACCACTTCATCTCAAAGTTTATGTGGCCACACTAAATACATTCCCCGGATCTGTCTATGCTCTGAATGCTGTTTATAACACTGTCCTCCTGCTAATCTTTGTGTAAAGCATTTATTTTCGTATTTTTATGTACTATTTCCACAATTTAAAGCACATTTTATGGGCAAAATATAAATTAATTTCTTAAAAATTTAATGTAGCTGGATTCGGTGGTCGACAAGGGCGTTAGCCTCTCAAGGTGTTGAAGCACCCAACATGAACGGGAATGCGCCAAGAGTTAATGGGGACTGCCGACATAGTCCAAAGCCTAATCAAAATCAACATGATTTCATCGTTGGTGGGTGGAGAGGTGGAGACCACACCAACACCACAGCATCACCTACCGGCTAATTGAAGTGTCCAATGTAAATAGGCTGAAATAGAGATATGTGATAGAGAATCATGCGAGGAGGGGAACTGGCATAACAATAATTAATCGTTAGTTCGGATAAGACACACAGTATACCCTAATAATTATATTATTTTTAAATATAATTTCGCAAAATGGTCTCTCGAATTGTACATATTATAATTGTACATCTAATATTCTATGTAATACGAAAGTGCTCACATTGAATTTTGCGGCACTGGATTGTACGCGTGCCCTTGATTAAACAAGTGTCTGCTCTCAATTCAGCATTACATGATAATAATGTATGGTCTATTCTACCACCGCACCGGAGCTAAGCTAGTGACCAACTTGTAACACATTATTTTTTCGAAGCTATGATGTTAATAAGTGCGACGGCCAGCCCAATTACTTTTTACTGTGCGGGTGGAACGAGCTTCTAATTTTTTTATTCTAATTTTGGAGTTAAGTGAATGAAAAAAAATAAGTATATCAAACTAACAAGGAACTGTGCAATTGCGGCTAATGCTACACAATTATATGTTCCACAAGTTTCCTACGTTTCTCGTTTAAGCACTTACTAAATTAATGTAACAATTTATAAGTTATAGTGTCTGCTAACGACACATGCATGTAATTTACAATTATAGTACATGTGCGCATGACAATTTAATTAGCCCACGAAATGCAATAAATTAATAAATAGCCAGATCGAGGTCAATCCACTAACTCCACCCCGCCGAAGAGACACGGATTTGCGCCAGCATTTGGGCTGCTTGGAAACTATAAAAAGAATCGGATGGCCGGATGGGGCCCTTACATTTTAATTCCCACGCTAGCGCGAGTAGTTCCTTTAAAATCCGGTACAAGCTACTAGCATCTAATGTTCTCAATTTCATACGGGATTTACTTGGCGGGAAAATCCGGAATTGTGTTCATTAGCTTCGTGTTGTCGCCAGACGCACGGATCTTTGACGCCCAGTTGTCAACTTTGATCATGATTGGCGGGACTCTGCTATCCTGCATGGCGTTCCAGGACATTTTGTGCGGATCCGAAACTGACCTGTCCACATTTTCTCTGGTGGGATTTACAAAATTGACTCATTGCGTTTCCAATTTTATGGAGATGTTATCGTTTTATATTGTTTCAGTTGTACAGGTTAGCGATTAAAGACCCCGAATGCAGTTTGATTTTGCTATTTGCATTGCATAAATTACAAGCATTTCAGCCTGTAGCACGTTTTGCTTGCAAATGTGCTCCTGATTGCTTCAATCAACAGTCTATCAGCGCTGGACTACGTTTGTTGATAATACATAGTTAAGCGTAGAAGGGGACTTTTAACAAATTTTGTCGTACTCCAGCTATGCATACAAGAAGCCACCAACAGATTTGTTTATTAATTAGAAATAATAATGATAGTATTTATAATACTTAGTTAAATAATGTTGTGCATGATCGAATCGACTGCCCTTATGAAGAATCCTGTCTGAATCAGATTTTTTTTTTACGTTTCTGTTTAGAATCACATTGTATCGAGCTTTGCTTTCGGTAGTCTAAATAAACAAGTGCCATTTGAATCGCGTGCGTGCATGGCTTGTGAAATCCTAAACCCACTTGTGTCCAGCCATGCATAAATAATGGCACTTTACTTCACAGCACGACAGACGTTAAGGTGGGAAATTCAATTTTGTGTAAAATTTACTGGAGAATGTTTGCTATGCTAAACCGGGTGTCATGCATGCATGTACAGTTATTCCATTAGCCAAAGCATACTCAACTTAACGTCAACTTGCAATTTAGAAATTTGCTAGAAATACGGAGAGCCAATTGAGTTTGGATTGATTGAGTTGATTTTATCCGCGCCGCGTTAGCATTGTTGAACCGGTTTTGAAGATGTAAATAATTAATAGATGGGACGTAGCCGACGATTAAAACAAAATTGGTATGGTGACTTGTTAATTGCGGGGTGTCAGCATGACCTTAAGGTGGCAACATGCATGGTGAAGATTTATAGTGATTAGTAATGTGTTAAATAAAAACGATGAATGCAAATACACGGTCGTCTTGTTGTTTATCTCTTTTTTGGGAGGAAACGCGGCGTCTCTTCGGGATATTAAGTGGATATTTGCAATTTTTCACAATTATTCTGTCTGAGTGTAAAAATCCATACACATCATACACGTAATACTAAATACTACTGCCATGTAAAAAAAAAGTCCTGCGCCTGCGTGCAATAATCGACTGTAAAAAATAATAATCTCACGCGACTAATCAATCCGTATCCGCACAAGGAATTCAATTATAAAAAATCATTCTTACACGCAAAACCAGTTTTTGATCATTCACAACCAAGTTCCCATGGAGGACTCATCTCTGGATCCAGCAATTCAATTATTTCGACCCCCTCTGCCAAGCCTGGAAAACAATGGCAGAATATCTATTCGAGTTGATTGGTACCCCAGTTATTTGTGGCCTCGGTTTGATTGCCAATTTCTTGAGTGCTATCGTTCTTTCCCTACAAGAGATGAGGTCTCCGTTCAACGTTCTGCTACTTGGTTTAACGTTTTTTGATTCGACGTTTCTGCTGTCTGCGCTTGCGGATCGAGTTCTAACTGCTTTTGGGTATTCACATGTGTCGTCTATGGTCGCCATCCTATCTATTGGTAAGTTAATAAGTCGTTTGTAAGGTAACTAATTAATTTTCACTTTAATTTATCTTTTATAGGTCGAACAGGGTCCATCTATTGCACCCTAGTGATATCTCTTGAAAGGTTACTAGCCGTATACTGGCCCTTCCTCGTTTGTAAGGTAACTAATTAATTTTCACTTTAATTTATCTTTTATAGGTCGAACAGGGTCCATCTATTGCACCCTAGTGATATCTCTTGAAAGGTTACTAGCCGTATACTGGCCCTTTCGCTCCCGTGCCAGATTCACCATGCTCAAAGCTAAACTCAGTATCTTTGCTGTGCTAATTGTTGCCATATTACTAAACGCACCCCTCATTTGGTACAAAGTATTGTTGTACACCTATTCCGACGAGCAGTTGGCCGAGCTGGGCCCATGGATCCTGGGCACAGCCGAACAGCTCATATGGTTCCTCATTGTCTCTTCACTATTTATTCCATTTTCAATTCTTCTAGTTATCAACATTCTTATTTACATCGGGGTAAGTTTACAACTACGGGCGAACATATTGTTGTATCATAAATCCCATTTATCACCAATTCCAGATCCGAAGGGCCAGGCGCAATCGAGCTGAACTCACGATCCTGCAAAGAGACGACGCCTCCATAACCATATTGTTATTATGCATTGTCCTCGTGTTTGGGATATGCTACGTACCCTACCTGATGCTGATGGTGCTGGGTAACATCAACTCTGCAGTTGGAGATTTTGGCGGATACGAAGTACTGGGAAGGATCGGAAACATGACTGCGGCCTTTAACTCTAGTATCAATTTCCTTAATTTATTTTGCGACAACTCACAGATTTAGAAGGGGATTCGTTGGCCTTTGGTCGAAGATGAAGAATAAGTTAACCAGGGCTGATACCAAAAGTTCGATGTATTGTGTTCTGTCATTCGCTTAGCGAACGTGGGCACCTACTCAGAACAGTCACATATACGCCGCCCTGGTTCTGGCTTATTTTATTATGGCCATCAAATGCATAACAATGCGATGGACACATCCAAAAGTAAGTAGGGGAGAGTGGGGACAGTTGAAACACTTCGCACCTGCGGAGATTCTGCCACCTAACCGTTGGGCCAAATTAAAAACTTTAAGATCACACATTACTGGGACAGTGGTTGGGTATGATTTGCGCCTGTTTACTTGAAAAAACATGATTGTTTGTCATTGTCATGCTGCGCCTCACATATTACCCATAAAATGACATGACATTAAGTAGAAAGAACATGCAATGTGTATTAATACAATCTGGGAAGCGCATACATTTTAATTGTAGGTTTGCTTGCTTTCAACATAATGTTAACACATTGTGTTGAGGGTACCCGTCGGAAAAAGTTGTGTGCAAATTGTGTCCAAAAAATCTTTGACCTTTTAGTTGTGCACAATTCTACTCATAAATGACAAGATCTGTTGTACAGAAATTATTCTGTCCAAGCAGTTCTAGACGCGCATTTGTAATTTGCATTTTGTACAACGCGTTGTACAAGAAGATTCTTTCAAACATATTTCTGTCCAATTGTATCAAGGTTGTACAAAAGAAGCAATGTCAAAAGCGCTTTGTACATTTGGTTGGACAAGATTGAAAATGTCCAAACAATCAAACATCTTTTGGTCAGAGATTGTACACAATCAATTCAAAACAAACCATTTTACACATATTTTCACAATGTGGGCTATTTGTGTGCTGTATCTCGCAATTTTATTTTCAATCGAACATATTATAGAAAATTTCAATCAAGCTGCGGAATTTAAAAAACACGTGTAGCAGAAGACCTGTTTAATAGAATATTAAACTGAGTTTTGCACGCTTTTTCATAAGCAGTTTTTATGCCAAAAAAGGTACTGTTTAAAGTGCAACCAACTCTTAATAACGTAGAATGCGCTTTTGGCTGCAAATGCATCTTTTTTTCTTTCATTTTTACACCGCACACATATGCATTGTTTGGAAAGAAACTTAGATCGGATGAAGCACAACACTGACTAACTAACTTGATAGAGGAAATAAATAAAGAAGCTTTAGCTACTGAAGCATCTCTCCTTGCAACACTGAAATGCATTGAAAGCACAAAGTTCAGTTCTGTTCATAGCTTTAATCAGGCTCAGTGTCATAAGAATTAAATTTTATAAACGACAGGAGCGGGTGAAGTACTTTGGTGAATCTTGTAAAGTGCAAATAGGTTTTTGCTTCATCATTGCAAGGATGCAGGCGCAGGCACATGCTCTTACGGAAACCGGGCAAGTAGCATACCACTCTCTGGATTCTCCGGGTACCTAAACAGGTCGGGATAGCTCAGCTTAAGGTTAGTAATGTAAGACTGTTAGGGCCAGGTTCAATTCTTATCGGCAGGGTGGGTTAACACAATGTAGTATGTGGCATGTGAAGGGGCCAGGCCTGCCCCGAATTTTTTTTACATACCAAAGTATGTACAATTTACACTTGTACAAACTTATTTTGTACAAGTGTTTGTAAACGGATGCGCTTTTTTGGACACGTAATCATGTCCAACTGTTTGGATACAAGCGCTGTGACACAATGCGCCATGCAATATTGGTTTTGTACAATATATTGGATACAAAAAGGGACCAAAATTTGACACAAATAATTGCACACAGCGTTGTATAAGAGTTGTATACAATCATTTCCCGACGGGTAGAACACAAAATACGTATAATGCTTCCTGAATAAAACGTAGAGACATTGCTTTAGCAACTCTTGTCTTGATTTGGAAACCTGCCGCGAAGCGCCTTGGAATGCAACTTTAGGATGTAAATACTATCAAAGGCGCTTCTGGACAGACAGACGGTCGGACAGACAAAACGATCGCATTACCTGTGCCATGTGCTAAAGCAAATGTGCTCCGTAATAAGTGAACGTCGAACGCCGTGAACCTATGATAAGCATACGGGCAATCTTTAAGAGACTCATTAAGAGGCCGGGCTACTTATTTTCCAATGAAAATTCAAATCACTTTATAACTACTAACGGGTTAGATTTTAGTGCTACAAACTCCTCGCGTGCTCAAGTAGGTAGTCTTTCTGTGAAAGTGTACCATTTTGCTCATTTATAATTCCGGTGGGGCTATTTCTAGTGCACAATTTCAAGAAGCGCTTCATGTTTCATATAAGTGGTCTTTTGAGGCAGATTGCAAAAAGTAAAGACAGGTGTTGTGAATTTGTAACTACCGAAATGGGTCTTCTAGATGAACCAAATCCGATGGAAAACGCAAATTTCGTATCAAAAGCGTTTTTCTTGTGGATGCTCCCGTTTCTGAAAAAAGGGGTCAAGGAGGAACTCAAAGCTGAAGATGTTTACAATGTGCTCAATGAGGACTGAGCGGATTACCTGGGCCAAAAATTAGAGAAGTTTGATTTTTAAAATATGAAAATGATAAAGTATGATGCCCCGAAATTGTTAATACAATTGTCTTCCTCTAATTTGCATTTTTAATTTTTTTTAGCATTAGCGTAGGAGTTAAGCAGTGGAAGCAATGAACTGCTTGTAGGTTCCTTTCTTTCTTGTGATTGTGCAGCTCCCTGGTTCCTTAATTAATTAATTTACTTTAATCACCTTCAATCACTTGGAATTGAGAGTTCCTTGGACTGCTGTACCGTGCCATATTCTGCTAGACTTAAAGTTCGCCCAATATTAACATTGTTTGGTGTTACAAAAGTTGAGGAATCTTTTATCTGTCCTTACATTAAAGTAGCTCAGAGTAAAATCAAAGAACATACATTGTGCACAGACAAAAAGCGGCTCGTTCTATCACAAAGAGGAATCGCGGTTTATACGGTGTAAAGCGACTTGTAATAAATCCACATAGCCATGTAATGTGATTATTAGATAATGGGAGGTTTATGGTAATCACAGTATAGACCTCACAATAGAACTTAGGGCACATTAACAAAATAAGCAATCGGAATTATCGATATCTCAAGTAAAATCAGGTATTTAATTTAGAGAATGGGGGAAAGAATGCATGGAAGCCAAAGTCAAAGGTCGGGCTCCAACCATATTTCGGGCATTATGGGCAACATGTGAAGCTCACTTCGCCACCTCAGCACTGATCCTAATATTTCTTGAATGTACTTTCAAGTAAGTCTCAAATCAGTTTAACTTAAGTTTTGCGAATTTTTTCTATTTACCTTCAATTCTAACATATTCATATTTGACGCTTTAGAATGGCACAGCCGGTTTTGATGAGATTACTTGTGAAATCTTTCTCGGCAAAAAACTTGTATGCAGATGTCTACAAATACTATTTTGCTGGAGGCCTTTGCCTCAATACATTGGTCTACACTGTCATTTACCATGTTGTGAATTTTAACCTGTATCACAATGCATTGAAAATCAGAATTTGTATTTCCTCTTTAATTTATCGGAAGGTAAAACAAAATTCGGCATCTGCATTTATGGTTAAATGCTATAATCTTGAAAATGGGTTGGTCTTTTTGAAATAGTCGATTCGACTAAGCACAGTAGGTCAGTCGGAGACCAGTACAGGTCAAGTGATTAATCTTATCTCGGGCGATCTCGTCCATTCGGATACAGCTTGCACTCTCATGCCATTTGTCATTATCAGTCCGATTCAACTAGCTATTGCCACCTACCTGCTTTGGAATGAATTGGGAGTGTCAGCTCTTACAGGAATTGGATTTGTCGCCATAATATTCGCACTTCAATGTACAGAAATTAGCGAATTGTTGTTTTCTTTATAATTACAGTCGTTGTCCGCTTGCAGATTTTGTTGGGACGTATTCCATTATTTTTCGACGTCGAATCGCAACAAGGACAGACGAGAGGGCAAAATCTATGAGTGAAATCATAGTCGCAATGCGGGTGGTCAAAATGTATGCTTGGGAGAAACCATTTTCGACTTTAATCAATAGACTTCGCAAGTACGCCATTTCCAATCATCTGGTTTTGAATTTACAAATTTTTGCAATTGCGAATTAAACCTCCCTAGGGTTGAGGTTGACGGGATTCTCCGAAGATGTTATATGTTATATGGCTTTGCAATCCCTGTTCTTCTCGTCGACGAAACTGATAATCCTCTTTGTTGTGATTTCGTACATATTTTTAAGCGGGAATAATTTAGAAGCGGACAGGATCTTTTTTGCGGTTACAATATTTCATATTCTCCTCCAGGCTGTATTCTACCTCTCGTATGGAATCCAAGCATTTGGTTCAAGTCGCGCCTCGCTTACTCGAATGCAGGTACAATTTAATGTGTACTCAATGGTTTATAAGTCATTTGAACCTAATACACTATTATTCTTGTGTGTATACTAGCACTACATGCTTTTGGATGAACAAAGTTTTTTTTTAATAATATGCGCATAATTTCCTCATGTACGCCTGATACAACCAACGCTGGACCAATCCCATTAATTCAAATGAAATCTGTTTCAGCCTCGTAGTTTGACGAATTTTATATTATCGGTAACTTTTTAGACTTCTAAACGATGGCTCATGCTTTTCTTGAAATTTTGTAAGCAGTTGGAGTCCGGAAGGAAAAACGTTAACAAATCTCAACGTTGATGTGGAGGGAAATCAGCTAGTCATGGTGGTTGGCCGAGTTGGGTCAGGGAAGGTACCAAGCTGTCTGGACCTATTTTATTTTAGCTTAAAATATCCGTTGTAAGAATTTCAAAGGCATTGAGACAGATGTTGTTTTTTCTTTTCTAGAGCTCGTTCCTAAATACTCTCGTTGCCGAGCTCCCTGTATCCTCAGGGTCATTTCAAGTTAAAGGCAGAATTGCGTTCGCCGCCCAGGATCCTTGGATATTTCCGGGAAATATTAAAGAAAACATATTATTTGGGAAGGACTTTAACAAGAATCGGTACGAAAAAGTCATTTCCGTCTGTGCGTTGGAATCAGATATAAAACAATGGCCGTATGGAGATTTGAGTATTGTTGGAGAACGTGGGATATCTCTCAGCGGAGGACAGAAAGCTCGAGTGAGTCTTGCCAGAGCAATATATCAGGAAGCGGACATATACCTTCTAAGAACTTTGACGTATCATACGCCATTCCACTTAAATGGCCAATTAAATCTGGAGAAAGGGGGTATAAGGTTATGCGCCCTTCTGGGAGTTCATAACCTTATACCCCCTTATACCATATTCAGATTTGATCGGCCATTTGAAAAAAATCGTGGAATGGCGTATAATACGTCAAAGTTCTAGAAAGATACGTCACAGAATTTAAAGGACTATCAGACAAAATTATAAAAAAGTTGCCCTACTTTTTTCTGAGGGTACTTGACTCTTGGAGTCAAAGGTAACCGTTTTTTGACCTTTGACCTTGGCTAACTTTTGCCAAAATGAATATGGGACTCAACCACAAATTTGATTGGGAATATTCCTGCAAATTTTAAATTTTTTAAATTGAAGTTTAGTATCTTTTAAAATGATAGCAACCCTGCCCCAACAATTTTGCCGCAGTGTATTTGACACTGCATTTTTTGCAACGTAAATGTCTTGAACAGGATATGCTTCAAACAACAGCGGTAGCTGAAAATAAATACGTTGGCGCAGGAGGACCTGAGGCCAAACTTTAAGAAATGGTTATTGGGCGTGTATCTTCAAAAACGCACTTGGGTTATTTTAAATCCAGTGGATCTACCTTCTGGACCATTCTTCTTGCATTTAGTTTTATATTGGTTCAAATCCTTGTTAATCTTTGTGACTATTGGCTCTCTTATTGGTAAGTTCAAATTTGGCAATCAATTTAGTCCTTGAATCGGGCTGTAGAGTTGATATTGTAATTTGTAATTAGGACGAACATGGTGGAAGAACACTTGAAAGGCAAAATCGGCCAGCATTTTGAGCAAAAAACATATTTGTGGATATTCAGCGGTCTCGTCGGGGCAGCCACCCTTGTAATAATTGCCAACTCTCTCGGTTTTTATAAGTATTGCATGAAGATCGCAGTCAACATGCACGATGCAATGTTCAACAGCATTATACGAGCTACAATGAAATTCTCTGATGATAACACTTTGGGTAAGAAAATGCCTCACCTATTAGGGAATAAATGAAGTTGAGAATATTGAATAAAAATTAAGAATTTCAGAAACTAAATTTTATCATTTTCTGCATTTTGCTGTAGGACGAGTAATGAATCGTTTTACAAAAGATTTGTCAATCCTCGACGAACTTCTTCCGAAAACTTTGTTTACCTCGTCTCAATTAATTTTGCAAGCTCTGGGCTCAATTGTTCTTGTGTGTGTTTCCAACTATTACATCCTACTTCCATCTACGTTTATGTTGATCGCATTTTTGTATGTCCGGAATTTTTACACTGGCGGAACCCGATTCGTGAAACGGGTTGAAGCTTTGAGTAAGTTCGGAGAATTCTTGGGTACCATTTAATATTGCAACCTAATGAAATGGTTTGTTTAGCAACCAGTCCAATTTATACACATCTTGCTACCACACTCCAAGGACTGACGACAATTCGGAGCTCTGGAGCTCAAGCGATTCTTATTAAAGAATTCGACAACTTAATGGTAACAAATCATTCATTATACTTGTAATTAGTTCTTTAAAATTAGTACAACCAAATTTTACATATTTCAGAACACTAATTCGGCAGCTTTCTTTATTGGTATTTCCGCAATCCGCTGGCTCGGTGTTTGGCTGGAAATGATTTCCGTGATATACTTGATTGTAGTATTCTTCAGCTTCCTCGTCTGGACTTCGTGTAATTTTGATAATGCAAAATGTTATGATTTGAAAAATATACGAACAAAGTTGTATTATCAAATTATGGCACAGGATAGCGGTAACATTGCTCTTGCGTTGTCTTCGACTCTGCTTCTTTGCACAGACCTGCAATACGGAGTTCGACAATCCGCAGCCGTTGAAAATATTATGGTTTCAGTGGAACGGATGCTGGAATACACAGAAATAAAACCTGAACCTGAAAATTCATATCCAGGTTCATTAATTTCTTTCGGACCATATCGACATTATTATCTTTAAAATTAAATTCTATTTCATCGCAGCTCCAAAATCCTGGCCATCGGCTGGAGAAATTAAATTTTCTGGAGTCTTCTTATCTTATGGCGAGAAGGACGTACTGAAAAATCTCAATTTTGATATCCGTCCAATGGAAAAAATTGGAATCGTCGGTCGAACAGGGGCAGGGAAGACCTCAATAATTTCGGCACTTTTTAGACTCACTGAGCCACGAGGGGATATATTCCTTGATGGATTACGAATAAACGATCTTGCACTTGAAGACGTTCGTCAGAACATTTCCATCATACCTCAAGAACCAGTTTTATTCTCCGGAACAGTGCGATACAATTTGGATCCTTTCAATAATTTTAAAGACGACGTGCTTTGGGCAGTTTTGAATGATGTAACTTAAACATATCAGAGTCTTGTTGATGATCTGAGATTTCGGAATCGTTTGTGTTGTTTGTTTGAGAGTTTGTGTTCGTTCAATTTAATAGGTCGAGTTGAGCGGATTTTGCCGTCACGGATGGAGGCGGAAATTTCAGCGTCGGCCAGCGCCAACTACTCTGCCTCGCGAGAGCAATTCTTCAAAAAAATCGCATTATTATGGACGAAGCAACAGCTAATGTTGACCCAAGGTCTGTTTAATAATGCTAACCCACAATAACATTATTCATTCCGAAGCCAAAGACAACTTGTGCATGTTCGCAGAACGGACACGTTTATCCAGAAGACAATCAGAACTAAGTTTTCCGAATGCACTATCATAACAATCCCTCATCGTCTGGACAGTGTCATGGACAGCGATCAAATTCTTGTTATGGACGACGGCTTCTTAAAGGTCTTCCGCCATTAGTCGTCAACGTGTCATTATTTTCAAAATTATTTGGGAATTACTGAATCTAATATACCGTATCATTTGCCAGGAATACGACAAACCGTATGATCTTCTGCAAAATCCAAATGGCTACCTGACCTCCATGGCAAACCAATGTGGACATTGCAAAATGGACTTCTGCATCTGCAGCGGATTGCGAAAGACGTAATTTCAAAATTCTTTCAAATTAGGAAATTTACCCTTTTAACTCCCGTTGCTATAATCAATTACTAGGCTTATCATGGGCAACTCACAAAGACTGAAAGGATGGACGGTAATCTACAGGGATCATTGTAATTAATGCCACGCAGCTTTCAAAGCAAGGTTACTGCTGCATGTGTTCTAAATTTTCTCGGTTTTGTATCTTGGACCCCGGCTTATAAGATTCAATAAAACCGTATTTGATTTGATTTTACTTGACTTTGGAATACAAAGTCTATTCGTCCATCATGCCATAATGCAATGGTTGTTCCAGTATAACAAGCGGAAAACTACAAGCTGTTTAGATTCGGAGAAAATGATGTTTGTGTTGCGTATTAGAAACAACGTACACATTTGGAGCAAATTCCCAATAGGATTGGGTATTCTCAACTCTATTCTCAAGCCCAAGGAATTTGTCTGTGCTCGGCAACGGTTCCGTTTGTGATGAACTGTTTGAGACTCTAAGACGTGGAAAATGCGCGAAAAGGTTAGTACTAGATCAAGGTCGTATAGACGCTTGAATTACCAAATTCAGTTATTTAGAAAACAGTTATTTGAAGAAAAAACTACTATTACGTGAAAATTAATATTTGTTGGTAGCTAATTTGTTCATTATTTGTCGTAGTGTATGACATCTCATGTGGAATTGAATAACAATTTTCTTTCCGTAATTGCATCTTCAAACTGATTCAAATAAGTGTGATTGAAGTCGAATTGTGTTGGTTTAAAAGCTTGCTTTTTTTAGGATTTTTTTTATTTTACAACGGGCAGACATGCATCTCCATTTCCAAATCAACTTAATCTTCAGAAAACATTCCACCTTTAACGCGCCTAATGTTTCAGTTCTAGTAGTGAATGCAGCGAATTTTATTATTTAGCGACGGTGACACAAGTCTCCAATATTCTTCAACAGGTGTGCCATCACAATAGAAATAAAATGTGTGAGGTTTCATCGAATCCTGGGCTCCAATACAATAGTCCAATTAGACTACATATTAAGTAAATGAGAACTACAATGGCTGTGTGGAGACAGAGAGCGGAACGTACTGCATGCAGTGCATATGCACGCACCGCTCGCATGCCGATTACAAAATCCTTGTATTTACAATGTACCGAATACATTGTATTTAACTGAACTTTTTTCTTCCGAGTGATGACATGGCTCACGGTGACCTTCTTCGAGGTTTGTTCACCTGGTCCTTGGTTGGGAATTGAGCTAATTTCAATCAAAATGAAATCAGACAAAATTCGCATTCCTCCACCCAGTTCAAGGTTCGCGCGCGTTGTACAGAGGGTGGGCCAGCCTATAGTGGACAGTTTTCAAACGCTCCTCAAAAATTCAGTTTTGCGTGCTGAGTTTGTTTTGTATGTTCAATATGTTCTCCGTGCGATCTAGCTTCTATCC
>JAAXYW010002504.1:0-15003 GCA_036851895.1 Orthonychiurus folsomi | reverse complement strand
CAGTGTACTCCCTTGCAGTGCAAGGCGGTAAAAATGCAGGGGCAAGAAATGCAAAAAATGCATTTCTTGCGGCAGGGCTTTTCTGCATGATATGCAAAAAACGCAAGAAATTAAATCGGCCGATTAGATTACTGGAAATTTATTTTCCTTGCTTCTTGACATAACTGAGACACATACTGCCAAAACTCTATAGTACTAAACCCATTATATTAAGTTGTGTTCGATTTTTACTAATAATCAAAGCATTTAAACGGGCAGTTCTGTTAATACTGACATTTCTTCGTTTACAATTTATTGTGGAATTCACCGTGCTCAGGTGCAGCATATGCTAACTCAGGCGACGTTCCATCAATCCCCATTGAAACAAATAATTTCCTTGTAAATTCAGTATGCTATTCACTGCACGCGTTTATTTATAATTACATCTAAATAAATAAGGTACTCCAGCTCCAGAAATTCATTGTCGCTGAATTTCCTCCGAGCAGATATGCCATCCCTATCCCACTACAATGTACACAGTGCCCGAAACCTGTCACCACTGCAATTGGAACAACCACCACACAGGGTTGTAAAACACGACAGATTTAACTGTTCTTAATTGTTTAAACTTTGATTAAAATTTAACCCGAATTAAAACCCAGCCCAATATGTAAGGCAGTAATTTGTATTGCTGTCTGCTGCTACTTCCCCACGCTTTCTATGGCTGCTTTGCTTTATGTTATGTATTCCTTGCATTTATCTCATTGCTTGCATTACTTGCAATTTCTTCTATTTCATGCGGTGGGTGCAAGAAACCTCGAAAACTGCAAGAAGGTAGTACACTGAATGGGGCGTTTTGATCTAGAGTTTGCACGCACAGCGTTATCGCCAGCCCTCCTATGTGGAAAGGTGTAATTAAGTATTCTTAAGGATAAGCAAGCTACTTCAACTGCCATGTTTTATTTAAATCTATGAATTACCCGAGGGCGGAGTACATTGTTGACATCTGTACGACCGTTAGCGGGAAGTTTTGCACTCGTGTACAAACCATTATTTCAATTGGATTTTAAATTTTACATCAGAGCCTCAGAATACTCGCACTTTCCCTGCTTAATAATTACAATCCTTACAAGTACTTTTACACGCTGTGTGTCGTTAGGAACAAAGAAAAAGAAAAGAATCCCGTATAAAGAGCATGCATTTCAACACTATTATTTATAACGTAATTGGCATTTCAAAAGTTTGAATACTTTTCTTTAGGCATCTTTACTCCATGAAGTCAGTACCAGGGATTTTGGTACTGCAAGACCAAATACAATATTTCCATTCTTATTTGAAACTATGGTTAAATGGAGACCAAATAAAGTAATACTAAAAACGGATATTACCATAATCACAAGTCCTGTTTTCAAACCTCTCGCACGGTCTCGTCCTTATCAGTGCCTTGTCGAAAGAGAGATATTCACTTTCCCTTCAAAAACTTTGCCGGTCACACGAAACCTCCACTCTTACCACTTAATTTTTCAAATAAACTGAATAATATTCCGTAATTTTTAAGGTAACCTCTGCCGTTCCCTCGTAATTGACCGTGCAAATTGGTTATTCATGTCATAGGCACGTCCAGTCATAGATACTAATTCTCACAAATACTTTAATAGAAAAAAAGAAATAATACCTTTAAAAAGCACTATTCGTCAGCGGAACCTCTTTCAATATCTTTGAATGTTTTAAATCTTAGCGAGCTCAAATTCCCACCGCCTCCAACCTAACTGCGTTGTGCGTACCAATATAAGGCACCAGTGTTCCTTTCAATTCCTAACGAAAGTGCTTGCGGGCTGGCCAGCAAATAAACACAAACATATATAATTTAAATAACAGGCAGAAAAGACCTAAAGTAAAAACTTAATCTGCTAGTGTAAGGGAAAGTTCGGAGCTTCAGAACACGCGTAAATTCCTCTAACGCAACCTCAGGTTCAGAAATTGAAATTGCTGTTTAATGAGCTTGGACGATGAAAGTTTGGGAAGTTTTTAACTTTGGAAACCAAAACTAATAAATTTTTTTGCCCGTCCTTCCACCTTGGCTACAAAAACTCCCAATGAAAAACTTTTAATGTAACCGTTCCATTGGACGCGAGTCTCAGCCCAACCTCAGATTTTTATACAGGGTTCCATCAATCAAAGAGTTCTGGCTGGGGCAAATTTTAATAGTTTTATTTCCCTTAGTTAATCCCTTTACTGGTGTTCAAACTTCAGACTGCCGACACGGCCGAAGGGAGTTACGTGTAAAGCTGAGGAAATTCCAATCATAAATAAAGTCGAATGAAATTATGTTTTCCTTAATTCGTCAAGCGCCCCGCGGCAATTTGATCCTCTCTCTGGCATGCATTAAGTTGGAAACCCAAAAATGCCTGTACTCCTTTGGATAATATTGAATCTTCTCCCCGTAATTTAGTATGCGGATTATGCAACGATAGGTAACTCTGACACTCCTGCCTATTAAGTTCGCCTTTGACTCTCAACGAGTGCAGACATGGGGTGAACTCGCTTGTTAATTAAATCTGTTAAGTTAATATGGAGGCACTGCTAAAAGAAGGGTTTGACGCAACGCTAAAGTCAATGCTAAGCGCAAATTAGATTTGTTTATGGAGAGTATGGACAAAAAAAATTAAAACTGTTTGTCATGACATCGACGTGCTAAAAATGGAACGGAAATTTCTGGACAAAATTTGTTACAGCAAGTTATTCAATTATTGGACAAAGTGCAATCTACACGTGAAATAAACTGGAAAGACAAATACGTTAACAGCAGATGAACATTGTTAAAATTTTGACAGACAAATTTGTGGACGGTGTATGTGAAAGTAAAAGAAGTACCTTTGAAGGCGGTAAAAACATTGTTAATCACGGTGTATTGTTCCCAGATAAGGTTACCGAATTGGCAATTCGAGAATCAGTAAAGAAGTTTTTCAAAACGAAATTGGATATTTATCCTAATATAGTGAGTGCAACATTGATCGGCAGGGCGGCTAAAAGCGTTTTGGTGAGATTATACGGACGGAATGACAAAACACTGATTTTCAAACTGTGCAAGGTTACAACACTCAACGGGCAAAATCTCTATTGTTGAAGAGTTAAGTTGGCAAGATCAATAAAAAAGACGAGAAAGATGGGAGGAACTAAATGCGGCAAGGAACGCTGGAAAACGAGCATTTCTAAAGGGTTGTGAAATTCGTGTATTTCAAATTAATTCTCAAGTAGATAAACATGCAAAAATGTTTGACAATTTTGGTGCTACCAAAACTGCGGTCAATAAGGAGTTTGCAAACCAAAAAGACATGCAAGGGCAAATTACTCTAAAAACTGGGGCCATCAGAAGTAAGAAGTTTGTAAATCAACATGATATGCAAGGGCAAATTACTCTAAAAACTGGGGCCATCGGAAGTGAGGAGTTTGTAAATCAACATAATATGCAAGGGCAAATTACTCTCAAAACTGGGGCCATCGGAAGTAAGGAGTTTGTAAATCAACGTGATATGCAAGGGCAAATTGCACTAACAAAGTCAGAAAACAACTATGTAAGCTTTATCCGGAATGCAAATAAGCACGATGGATAATATGGCTCGAACCCGCTGGGGAATGAAATTGACAGGCTAGTGGCACTGTAAGAAGGAATGCACATGGCAGAATGTGACGACGAACGCAAATTGCGGTTTTGAAAATTTAAAGAGAAATACAAGCGTCTGCAAGATTATGTGACAATGCAAAAAGTATTGGAGTCGGGGAAGGAACTCGTGCAAGGATTTAAACAAGGGCGAACTCAAGTTGTTTAGCTGTAATGAGTAATTCAAAAGGAAAATTACTATTTGACATGCAATGTAAAATAATTTTAAGAAATGATTTTAAATGACTGAGATAAGTTGTGTTTCGTACTAAAATTTAATGGCAAATGATGTAATAAAATTTGATTAGATTAATAGCAAAACGAAACTGTAATGTTTGATGGAAAGCAAATGTTGTTTGCAATTGTGATTTTAAATTTAAAAACGTTGCTATTATTTGAAATTTGTGGTGATCGGAATTACTAAGGAGAATTGTAAATTGTTAATTTTATGGAAAAATTGTAAGGATGAGTTGATTGGCTATTATGGGCGTAAGCCGAGAAGAGCTGCTAATAAAAACACTTTTTCATTCATTTCATTCACTCCTGCCTATTAATGTTTTTATTTTATTATAAATGCCCGATTAAGAACCGACTAAAGTCTTGTCTCAGCCTCTCATTATCTTTGAATCCACTCACTCATCCTCGTCCCTTGGGTATTTTCGCTTCCACGATAGGCAGGGATAACTAAAACTCGAATTGTAAAACCCTCAATTTAACACGCGACCAATCCCCTCCGCCTTTTACACAACCCGGCCACAAAAGACATCTAGAGGCTTACATTTGCGTTACTATCCTAGACTACTCCAAAACTACATCCAGGACTACAGATGGAGAGAAGGTGAAAGTGACACAAAGATTTTGCCTTTCAAGCATAAAAGTGTAGATTCCCCGATGAAAATCGTAGTTGGCAAAATTCTGACATTCCACGACACTAATACAGTCAATTTTCCCGCTGCCAACTTAAAACTTCTTCATACCGTGCGTCACGTTAGAGACCTGTTGGACTTGAGAATGAGAGAATAAATGGAAACTAATCTCGATCTGTGCAATTTAAAAATATTGCCAAATGGGGTTGAGATTTGTATTTAGGTACGAGCTGCACCTTTCTAGTCTGCATTTTCCAATTGGAATCGGCGAAAGTAGATTCCAGTGTTAACATTATTCGTTAGCAAAAAATAAATCGGCACAAAAGTACAGCCCAGTTTTTAGGTCGGACCAAGGATCTATCATTGCGAGACAAAACTTACATAACCCAGCCTTTCAGCTACTTTTCCATAAATTATAGTAATTTGCAAATAATTAAGGCATAAGGGCTGCTTCACATTTGAGATATGACGTAGTGGTAAAGGGGGAGGGTGGGATTCCCGCCAAACCACTACAATCTACTACCATGGGGGAGGGGGTCTTTTAAAGCTACACGTAGTGGAAAAAAATTATCGAAGCCGCTTTTAAAATCGGTGGTTTTTTAAAATACGCAATACAATATAGGTTGGGAGATGGGTGCCCAAGATTTTACAACGAAAGCACAATGAGGGGAGGGAGTATCAAAAATGCTCGAAATTACCACTACGTAATATAAGAGCGAGCTCTAATAAGTGTAAATACTACCAAACTACATTTGAAATGCGTAAACCTTTGTATAAAGATTGTAGCATCGGTTGTGCGGCTTCCAGTAAACCAGTGCCAAACAGTGACGTTGGTCCCCGCAGTCGCATTCACCACACCCATCCTCTGTTTGATAAATTATTTTTAATAATTTATTTAACTTTAATTCCAGACCGGAGCATTTTGTCCCTCGCGATAGCCCTTTCCAGACTCTTTGTGCATGAAATCATCCGGATTCGGGCAACGCCTGTTCAAATAAAATATATGCAAAAGAGTTTATCCTAGTGGAGGCGGCCTAATGCAGATCCACCATAAACTTTCTTTTGTTAGCAATTGTATTCTCGCATTGGCACATACTCTTCACTACTTTTCTCGACGTCTGAAAAAAAATATAAAATCAAAAACACAAAAATTGATGCAGCCTTCGTGACTGCCACCGTTCATTTTGTTCACTTGGTTGTATGAAATACTAAAAGTATGCAATACAAATTAGATGTCTTGCAGGTAAATAAATTAGAAGTCGGAAAGCAGACTGAGCCCAGATTACAAAATTCCTTGAACGTTACCCAAGGTTATTTATATAACTCAATAATTTGCTGTGAGATAAAAACAGAACAATGTAAAGGAAATCACTTCTCGCAATTGAATGTCATCTTTATATAACAAGGGTGCGCCGCTTTTCCATGCGTGCGTCACCTAGATTTTCAGTTCAGGACAGTGTGGATTAACTTTAGTTTTGCTTTATATATCCGCAAGTGGAACGAATGGAATTGTCATGAGGACATATACTCACAAGCTATGAAGGACCGTTTGCAGACTTTAATTGTTCACAAGTTTTAAACATTTCAGTTTAGTTCGTGTCTTTATTCATGACTTCTCTCAAGAATTATTAAGTGACATGAGCGCTGTAGAAATGGGAATGCTAAATGAAATTTGTAGTGGAATCGTTGCCCTTGCAAAAATTCACGCGGGCTACTGTTGCAGTTACTATTTTGGATAAGCCGGTTCTTGTTTCCAGTGGAGTTTGAAATAACTGAAAAATCGTTATTACGTTCTAATTATTTTACTTTATTGTCAGTGGAACGTTGCGTCAATGTGTGTATTCACACGACTAGAGCTCTACGCCGCAATGGACCCAGGCCCTGGCAGAAGTCAGAGTCCAAAAATACGCGAGAACTCTGCTCCACCATGTGCTTCCGTTTGATGGTCTTAAAAAAACAGAACACAGCGTGAAGTTAGCAACTATCGCGTTTCCACACTCACAGAATTCTTTCGGTGGTTTCGAAATGCAGGATTCCTATTCCAAGGGCATGATGCATGGCAAGCCAGAGACAAAATTAAGGCACTTTCTCTGAATTCCTGTTTGCTCGTACATTTATGGAATAACTGGCCGAGAAGGTTGTAACTTATAAATTGCTACAATAAAGCCATTTACAATCTTTTGCGGTTTTATTGGAAAATGAGTTTGTCTGATGATGATTTCTCTGCATGACCTCCAGAGGCCAGTGATATGTCATTTGCCATTCTTCCCTTCCATTTTGGCAGGGTCAAAGTTAGGTGGGGCATTTCAATTTTAAAGTTAGGCGGGGTGTATTAGGCCTCGCATTCCTATGAACGAGGTCAAATTTGACGTTCATTGCAATCAACCTCAATGTTCATCGCTACGAAGTTGACTTAAAAGGTTGCCGCATGAATGTTTTACTACCAAATTCCAGACGTGGGTCAAGTACATTTGGAAATGTACTTAAGTCCAAAGTACCAAGTACAAGTACGGAATTGTACTTGGACTTAATGTACTTTCTTGAAATCGATGATGTACTTGTACTTCTACTTGTACTTAAGTAATTACCCAGATATGCGAAATTGTACTTCAAAGTTGAAGTACTTTTTCCAAATACTTTTCATAGAATTTTTACGCTAAATTTGGAAGAGCTAAGCTCTCATTTTCAAAGTTTGGGGTTTTATATTTTAAAGTATGATATCTACCCAATCTACCAGTACATTTGTTTACTTAAATAAATTAATTTCCCTTCAGTGTAAATTGAAGTTGTGGTTTGAATAATTTGGGCAGTGAAAATCGCGCCCTTTAAACATTTTAAAAAGTACTTGGGAAAATACTTCAACGTCAAGTACAAGTACGTACTTGTACTTAAGTACTTTCATTAAAATTGGAATGTACTTGGAATTGGAATTAAGTGCTTTCAAATTTTTTGTAAAGTACTTGTACTTGTACTGCAGTACTTTTGAATTCAGCGGAGTACTTTGTATTTGTACATAAGTACAGCATGACTTGTACTTGACCCACCTCTGCCAAATTCTAAGAAATGATTTTGTTGTCTTGAAGGCAATTCTAGTGGTTACACGGAGGCCAGCAAAGGTCAACCTGGGTCAATGTTCACCTTTGACCACTGGTCATTATGGATTCAGGTGTGAACGCAAAGTTCAGATGTGAACTTAATGACGTAAAATCCGTAACCAGGGGTCATAGGTCAGCGTGATGCCAGGATGATCAATACTACTACTGAAATATGACTTAGGTTGGATGGAACATAAAATAAATTAGTGGAATTGTTATTTCACAACGTCATGCTTCGGCTTCGACACGTGCAAAATATTGACATGCATAATTTTACGGCTTTGTTTATATTCCTGAGCTCAAGAAAGCAAAGAGTCATAGCCTATTTTACGTTGTTCGCCAGTCGTATTGACGCAGCAAAATTTTCCATGATACCATGACTTATGATTTTCTGCCAAACTGAAAATAAAACATCTAATTGACGTGTAATATCCCAAAAATTAATTACTCCAATGCCGTCATTGGATTTGTGTGCGTCCGATTACAAATTTCTAAGCGAGGGGTGCCTTGGGTATAAAAGGGCTAACCGTTCAGGTCAACAGCATCAGTCGCTCCTCGCCTTCCAAACCAAAATCTTAAACATAATTCCAAAGCCCGGCTCAAAACTTTAACTTTCAGTTAATTCTCCGGTAACAAACACACATCAAAAATGCAGATCATCTTTGGACTTTTGCTCCTTGTCTCACTGACTTTGGTAACACACGCAAAACGATTATGACCCAAAACACTTTAATTTAAGCTGTTTGATTGAATGTTAATATTAACAGGCATTCCCAGAGCCAACGACGAAGGATACTACCAATACGGTCACGAACAACGACAAGGGCACAACCAACAATAACAATGTCAACAACAAATCAACCACCACCAATACTGGCACCACAAATGTAAATGATCCCAAAACCAATACGGCTAATGTTGCTGGCACCACGGGTACAACCAACACCAATAGCAGGACCACCACAACCAAAGACACAACCAATACCAAGGATGTTACAACTAACACCGATACAACCAAATAAGTGCTTTGACCTTCTTTGATTGAGCGCACTTTTTTGTGAAATTGTTCACACAAATTGTTTCTTTTGAAAATGCTCCTTCAGCAAATTTAGTCTTGTCTTCTTAATATCTTAATTTATTATTTACTTTACATCGAATTCCTGAAGTGGAACGATTTTGATTTAAATGTGTCAATAAAATCTACAGTCTTTATATTTAAACTGATTCTTTACTGACTATGAGTTTTGTACACTAGATGCAAGTTTGGGGGAGGTTAGAGGTACACAGTACAGGGGATCCTAACTAATGTTCCTTTGCAAAAGTTTGCAACGTTGTAACTGGTTTTTTCTAGACATATTCCAAATCGCTAAATAAAAAAATGCAAGTTATTATACATGTGACAAAAGCAGCTCGTCCAAACAAACGTCCGCCCGACGTTTATTTTCCATTTCCACACATTAAGCCAATTTTCGTTATGCAAACTATGTACACTAGACTTACTCTCAGTTGCTTCATTCGATTTTCAATTCATAATCTCCTTAATCCCATCCAGAAGACCAGAACAGATTTCCTGGGAAGATAATTTCATGGCAACTCGTACACATTCAATATCAAAGTTTTCCTTGTTTTGCATCTTTACAAAACGTGCGGCTAAGAAATAAATTCTAACTCATGTTTCGTAATTTGTTTTCCGCCGAAATAAGTTCCGTAGTTCCGTAACCTCAAGCACTTTGATCACCGTAAGAAAAAATTGCATAAAATTCGTATATTTGTATCCGAGTTTAAAATTAGTACGGATTGTGTTAATCTGGTTTTCAGCAGTGAAATGAAACACCTTTAATATAGCCAGCCAATTTTGTGAACTGAGTAGGTAAACTCCAGTTCTGATTGCTGAATCTCCCTCCTGTGTGCAGCTATGATTGTTTGGCATAAATTTGGAGTTGGAATTTTCCTTTTTTTTTCTTTAGTTGGTCTCAGGCATGTGTATCAAATTAGTAGCGATTCAGTAGGATGAGACGCGATATAACGATACTTCAGAGTAAAATGTTTATTCAAAACCTCTATTAATTTGCTCTTCTTGTTTTGTAATAGTATGCCTGGCCAGTTCTTATGACCCCGCAAAGTATGAACAATTCGAATGTCACCAATCAGAAGCATGCTCAGATGGTGATCGGTACTTCCGGTTGTGTGATAATATTCCAGGCCAGAAACTATGCAGGATGAAAACAATGCATTCCATTATCCGAAGATGACCGTATCACTTGAAGCGATTGTTGGCAAGTAGATGGAGGTCGACTTTCCGCCCACTTTCCGTCACCCATGGTACTTGCATCCAACTGTACGATGAGAACTGCCAAGGGTACCCTTTCTAAGCACCACAGAACGCATCCTCTGATCATAGCAATCTGGCGAGCGGGAAGTGCTAGGTGAATTTCAAAAATGTCTTCGCAATTAGAAGGTCCTTGAGTTGTAAAACAAGATTCAAGATATATATATATATATATTGTGAGCTTTGATTCCGCACAACTTTGTAACTGTGTTTTTAGTTTGGATCGTACCTTATATGAGGGATTCAGAGGTTCTAACAGCTCCATGGCAGGTGGGCGGGCGGTCCGGCGGTCGCACTTCCTTCTAGCTGGGTTAATGCGATGCTATAGAAAAAAGATGGATGGTGAGTGGAAAGAAAGAGGGAGAATTTGACCATTTGGTTTTTAATATTAATATTTCCATGCCCGCTGGCCCATATTGGCAGTCTTTCTATGTATGATGTGCTCAACCATTTAATTAGAAGTCTACATCGTCCTTTGCTGGTGAGTATGAAATCGGAAACACAAGAGGAACATAAAATACGGCACTTTGCCACGTCACACCTTGACGTACAAATCATTTGCGCGTTGTTTTACGACTCTGTATATATGTAAAAGAAAGCTAAGAGTCATAGTTCGTTTGACGTTCACCAGTCTTATTTACGCAATTACAAATTGCCATGATCTCAAACTCGACAAAAAAACGTCTAATTGACGTCTGATATTCTAATAATGAATCAATCTAATACCGTCAATTGATCTGTTGTACGTCTGACTGAAATTTTCCAAGCGTGGGGTACCATGGGTATAAAAGGGCTCACACTTTAGCTCAACGGCATCAGTCGCATCTCGTCTCCCAAACCAAAACCAAAGCTTCAATCCAAAGAAATCCAGCCTCAAACTTTAATCTCCAATTAATTTTTGAAAAAAAACAAGTCAAAATGCAGATCTTTTTAGGACTTTTGCTCCTTGTCTCACTGACTATGGTAACACATTCAAAACCACTATTGCCCAAAACACTTTAATTTGAGCTGTTTGATTGAATTTTAATAATAACAGGCATTCCCAGCGCCAACGACAAAGGATACTACCAATACGGTCACGAACAACGACAAGGGCACCACCAACAATGTCAACAATAAATCAACCGCCACCAACACTGGCACCACAAATGTAAATGATCCCAAAACCAACACGGCTAACGCTGCTGGCACCACGGGTACAACCAACACCAACAGCAGAACCACCACTACCACCACAAACAATGCCAGTCCAACCACAACCACTACCAATACCAAGGGAGTTACAACTAACACCGATACAACCAAATGAGAGATTGAACCTGTATTTACTTGTGAAGCTGGTTAAAAATTTCTGATTCCTAAATATTTTTTCACAAATCCCGTCTTGTCCCGTCTTTTTAATATTTATTATATACTTCATACAACCAAAATGTCTGAAATAAAACGCTTTTGAAAAGAAATTGAACATTAGGCCCAATGTTTACGCCAAAATGTCTGCCATAAAGTTGTTCTGCTCTTGTACTCAGTAACGTAGTAGGATGGTGTTGGTGAAACCTGGGTGAAATACTTGTTTACATTTTACATTCCGAATACAATTTAATGGTTTACGGTTGATAGGACTGCATTATAGTAAGTATTGATTAGATATTTAGGACAGTAATATTTTTCTCATGGTGGTGGTTTAGATACCTGTTTGCTGTTCGCATAAACCTATTGCTTTATTTAAACATCTCTGCTTTATCACATATCTCATGTGTTGTTAATATTGTATTTTCTGTCTGACGCGGGGCTCTCAAGTCATAAGACTCCTGTTATTGGACCAATTAATGTATGAATCCTATCGCGGAAAATTGGCGAATAATTTTGACTCTAAAAAGAAGTCTTGTTGCTAATAGCAACGGCCAAACATTAGCGCTATTTGTTTATGTAATATAATCCGCCATAAGCGGATTGGGAATTCTCCGCAGATACCGTAATGATAATTTATTAAAAATTCCAATCTTGGCCGCCATAAGGGTTTTTAGCTTTTTGACTTTTCGACCAAATCTTCAAAAAATTCGTTGACAAAAATAGTTAATCAAAAAATATATCCCTGCCCTCCATTTGGGGAAGCATTGGTCGTAAACTCGTAAATCATATGGTATTGTGCTTGCAAGCAATCACAATCGCATGTTATATTTGAACCGAACACTAGGCTTAAATATGGATTAGTAGTAAAATTTTCACAAATTCACCTCCGCCTACCTTTTCCAACTTACCAATCAAATGCATTTGTCAAGCAATTAGCTATCTAGTGCATTTGCCCAGTTCATGGGTTTCTCTTTTGTGATTCCATACCGCCGGACCAGTCACAGTATATTATTATAGCTGTCATACCAGGAAGTAAAATGGGTTCACTAGGGCACGAGGAGAAATGCTGAGACTTTTGAGTCATGCCATGGGTATATAAGACAATGACTTGAATTTCTTTTCCACCATTTGAATTTCGACTCCAACCAGTGTACATTCTACATTTTTGTTAAGACTTGAATCTTTTTTAACATTTCCCTCGGTGACTTAACATGGGCCAGTTTACCATGGCTAGCTCGATACTGATCCTCGGCCTTCTTAGTGCACGTTTAATTGACGGTAGTACTTATGATTATGTATTGATTTGAATTGGTTGGTTAACTTCAAAAATCTACAATAAAAAAATCAAATTTGTTTATTTACATCTGCAGGGGCTCCCGCCGGAGGATTGCTTGGTGCAGTCAATGTGGCTAGTACTGGCGCAGGTGGCGTTGGTGGTTATGGCGGAGTCGGTGGTGCAGGCTCACTGACCGGCCCCATCAATGTTTTGAGTTCCGGGGCAGGTGGTGTCGGAGGATATGGTGGTTATGGTGGTGGAGTAGGTGGTGCTGGAGCGCTGACGGGTCCGATCAACGTCCTGAGCTCCGGTGCTGGTGGCGTCGGTGGTGCCGCAGGTGGTTTGGTTGGCCCGGTGAATGTTCTCAGTTCCGGCGTGGGAGCTGGTGGCGTTGGAGGCGTCGGTGGTTACAGTGGAGTAGGTGGCGCAGGCGGATTGGTTGGTGGTGTCAACGTGCTGAGCTCAGGTGCTGGGGGTGTTGGAGGAATGGGAGGCGTCGGTGGTTATGGTGGAGCAGGTGGTGCAGGTGGATTGGTTGGTGGTGTCAACGTGCTGAGCTCAGGTGCTGGAGGTGTTGGAGGAATGGGAGGCGTCGGTGGATACGGTGGAGTCGGTGGTGCCGGAGGTGGTTTGGTCGGACCAGTAAACGTCCTCAGTTCCGGTGTTGGAGCAGGTGGCGTTGGAGGCGTCGGTGGCTATGGTGGAGTAGGTGGTGCCGCAGGTGGGTTGGTTGGCCCCGTGAATGTCCTCAGTTCCGGTGTTGGGGCAGGTGGTGTGGGAGGAGTCGGCGGTTACGGTGGTATAGGTGGTGCAGCAGGAGGTTCTTTGGTTGGTCCAGTAAGCGTCTTAAGTTCCGGTGTTGGAGCAGGCGGCGTTGGAGGCGGCTACGGTAAGTTCAGTTTAATCTTTTGTATGAAAGTTAAGCTATTTTTTTGTTTATTAAATATTGTGCTCGCTCGAATTTGCAATCCAGCATCAGTTTCCTTTAATTGAACTTCTTTATGTAACTCATGATAGGGGGTGGCTATGGACCACCCGGATATGGTAAGTTGAGACAAACACACATTACAAAATACACATGTTCCTAGTAGTGAAGCTTCTAGGTTATAGAAGTCTAGTCTAGTCTAGCTTCGAGGCACAAGAGAACCGTTAATGATACAAAACATCTGTGTGTTCCTTACAGGTGGATATGCCGGTTAGTTTCCTGATTACTTGCCACCCAATTTATATGCGTTCATCTGGACTCCCACGGCAATTAAGTAAAATTAACTTTTCTAGTCAAGTTGGACGCATCTCTCAAAAGTTAATCCACTTTTGAGTACAGCAATGTTTATAAAAATAAGTAGACAAGTTGTTTATTGTTTAGAAATGTGTGTCTAAAGCTGGTATTAACTTTTGATTGTAAGCGCTCCTATTGTACTTGAATAAAAAGGTTATTTTGAAGTTTAGGGTTTACGAATGAAATTTGTACACCATAATGCTATGCTTTTGGGAGTCCAGAGAAATGCTATATCTTGGATTGTACGACAGGATTGCATGTATTTCTTAATTGACAGACCAAAAGCATAAAACCACATAAATTAGCCGAACTTTTGGACTTTTCTTGCATGCTTTCTTCTGGATATAATAGTTTATGGATTTAAACAAATTGCTTGAAAGGCGCTGCAATGCAGCAACTCATGGGCTTAGGTTGGCGGCTTTTGGTTTTGTTTTGCCCTTTGTAATGATTCAGAAATTAGAAGCTCAGAAACAGGCCCACATAAATATTACACGTTCTCGCTAAGCACTTACTTTTCGTGGCACAGAGGAAAATAATTGTGTTTGCTAAGCAAGAATATATCTTCATTTCTCCCCTATATTACACAGTTTTGTCAAAACGGGGTCCTGAATCATTTGAAGTCGAGTAACACGTAATTAATACTTCACGTTTCCCATGAAAAACTTGAATTGTCTTATGCCAATATGCGCAGCGAGTGGTAAAACGTTTTAAACTCTTTCGACCGGCATTTCTTTAAACCCCATGAGAAGATATTCGTTATTTTCTGCACACATATCGAAGCCGAACACATTACCTAGCCTTAAGCTAATATTAGCGCACGTATTTATGACAAAACGCTGATTTTATGATTGATGAATGAAACTACTAATGTACATATACCAATCTGTTGTCTTTTTAATAATTACCCAGGTTCTGGTTACAATTATGGCATTGGAGCGGGATTAGGTCTTGGTTACGGAAGTGCTCTTGGACTTGGTGGCGGTATATTAAAAAATTTATAAATAAATTTATCTTCCTTGTTAAAACACTCTGCCTTTGTTAAACTTTAGGATACGGCGGAGGTTATGGACTCGGATTCGGTCATCATGGAATTAGCATGGGAGGACTTAGTTATGGAGGAGGCATCGGATATGGTCATCACGGCCTTGGTTACAAAGGTGGATTAGGC
>JAAXYW010002503.1:0-15012 GCA_036851895.1 Orthonychiurus folsomi | reverse complement strand
GAAACTTGCTTATTTTTTAACTAGGAATTTGATTGGCTTGGGCATTGATGAGGTTTGGGTAGATACATGGGAGTTGGGCAAGTTGGGCTAGGGAGTAACCAAACTGGGAACTTATCAGAGTTCTCTGCATAACATATATGCATACGCACATGCGGATGATCTAAAGCTGAAATTCTCAAATCAGATTAAAGGATTTCATTTGGCGTGCGATATAATATTAGCATTCATATTTTTCAATCTGCTTTAGATATTTCTTTACTTAGGGCCATATAGCTCAAAGGCAAGGAATTTCTTAACTGATCTTGACAGGAAACGCTATCAAAGCTATATCCCCGACTTGTATTGAAGAATCCAGCATGTAGAAAATGAGTGCTATTGTGAGATCTAAAATGAAGACTAAGCTCCCCGTAATTCTGATCTTAAATTGAATGTGGAAGTGAACAGCAATAAGATTATTTCTTTCGCCTGGAACGGCTGGAACCCAGTAATTTTCCTTCATCTTCTCACACCTTTGGGTTATGAAAGTGTTACGGTTCTCGGTCCAAGGCTAAATATACCTAATTGACTTTCATGTCACGTTCAAATTCACTTACTTTGATTTCTCTTTTCGGATTGGATTCTAGCGTCAGTCATTTCGAAGGAAACTGTGGCGAAATGTGTTAAAGGAGTTTGGGACGAGTAATTCATTTTAGTCGCTCTCATTTGGGCATGGTAGTGAAATCAAATTTATGACGCTTATTCTTGGTCTACTTCAAAGCGAAAAGGGCAGATTTTAATTCGCAATGATATAATCAAATTATGCCAAGTTTACTCGCGATGCGCCATTCGCAGATGCCAGGGCTCTGTGAATTGTGGTTTAACCTGCTTAATTAAAGTGCGGAGCTATAATTGTTGTCGTTTCTTGTTAATTATTCATCAGGTTGCATGGGACAAGAGCGGATTTGTACTTGATCCAGCAGTCTTGGGATTCGCCATTGAAAATCACCTCAGGAAAGCTGATATGGGACGTAGGGCGACTGTATCGACATTGTACCAGAATCAAAACACAATTTTTGAGTCTCCGGTTCCAACTCGGTGAGTAGTGCTCGGGTTTCTAATTGAAATAACAAAGAATTTCCAAAACAGATTTCAAAGAGACTCTGTGACTCAACTTGTGTTGTTTGTTGGCCTTTTTATCAATAATTCTAAACATTCAGTCGGCTTTTCTATTCCCGGTAAATTTGCCAAATGCAGGAAGTATGTGATTGCAATAGAAACATTTCCTGGGCCAGCCAATCAATTCACAAGGTGTTAAATAAGCATAAAAGTAAGGAACTCCAGCATTGTTCCAAGTTCCAATTCACCCAGCTCTCAAAATTCCTTTAGACATGGAAGAGAATCCCTCGAAGGATTTCTGGAAGGAGCTAGGCCGGAAGAGATGAGCTTAATAGAAATTGTGTTTGTCTTATTATTTCAGAGCAAGATCAGCTTCAGCCTGTGTGATTCCCAGCCCTGGAAGTTTTCCTTCAGAGTCGAACCTTGGATCAATACTGTTTTTCGGTCCTGGTGGGAATGGTTCTTCAGGAACAGGAGGAGGAACTTCATTCGGACCAAAAGCATCATCCAAATCAACAAGTAGAAGAACGTCACTGCAAACAACTCAAAGGCTCCCATTCTCCCTCACTCAGGGCCAACAGCAAGAGACTTCCAGCAAAGAGAAAAGACCCTCATTATCTCTATCATCCGCAGCATCCATCAGACTCCCAGACTCTGGGAGCAATCAGGGGAGTCGGATTCGAAGTCATTCTTATGTTGAAACAACTGATCCTCGGAATGGACGAACCAAGACTACAATCCAAAGCTCTTTTGCAACTAATACTGGCGGGAGCATCAAAACGGATGTTCGGAGTACAAAGACAGTTGCTGGACCTCGACACTCCTCCACCAGCGAGGTCGGGGCGAGAGAGGAAAACAAATGAAACTAATCACACTGGAGGAGTGTCAATTTGTACTGCAATAAGAGACTTTATTTTTCAGTCATTACGATCCTGAAAGGCGGGGGAAAGGGGTTGTGGGATAATTAATTATTCGCACGAAGAAGGAGACACGAAGCTCCCCGAATCCCCCATAATTAAGAAGAAATTAAACTTCTAACCTATTTCCGAGCTTTGGTTAAGCCAACCCGAACGACATGCGTATCCTGTGTACCCTGTTCCTGTGTAGTATATGTGTATGTTAGCAAATCCAAGACAGACATAATCCATGCAAATGGCAAAGACTACAATTTTTAAGAAAGTAATATATTGTACATGGTAGTCCACCGTATTTAGTATTTATTTGTAAAATAAAACTATAAAATATGCAGGAAATATAAAAAGTATTACTTATTAGCCCACAGGACAGACTATATCTAATCATATTTTAAGTGAAACAATATAGTTATCACAGATTGATATGTATACTCAAATCAACTAATAATATGACAGTTTATTACAGAGTGTAAGTTTATCCATATTAACTAATTCAAATAAAATTTATTAACCCCACCAAGGGAGTTAATATTGTCTGTACTCTCCGACGAGCTTGACTCAAGAAATTAAATTTGTTTCTGACGTCAACGTTTATTTGCTGGTTGGTGTTTTAATTGCGGTTACAACTGAGACCCAGGTTTTCATGCTCACAATGTTCAAATGGATTCAAACCGTTTAAGTTGCATTTTGCATTCCAAACAAATAATTAGTAAATAGTTCACATAACGCATTACTTTATTTAGTTTGGTATTCCATATTTGGAAAGTTCGTAGTAGCCATACATTTCATGGACCTGTTTAACAAACTTTGCCACGGAATGCGTGAATTGCACTAAATGCTTAAACAAGTTTCAGAAAGGAGTTGACTTCAGCACAATTTTATAAGGTTCAGACTCACTTAATTGAACAAGCGGGCAACTTAAAAAGAACTAATAAGTCGGAATGTAATAACAATAACTATGCGTGGGTCGTGTGTCAAACATTAGAGCACATGCGGGTCTAAGATAAATTCGGCGAGATTGACCACATGCTCTCCACCCACACGTACCTAAAACTAAATGCATAACTCATGCTTCTATAACTTTTCCGACGCACTCAAGCTAGTCGGTAGCAGAAAAGATCATAATTAAGAGATCCAATCCCTCAAAAAATGTAATCTAATCACAGAATCGACAAACGAATTTACTCTCTTGGAGAGCAGTCTGCCTGGTCAAATACAATATATAATTCATTTTCAGTTGCTATCCTTGGGATTTGATTTAATGCATAGGAATAACCGATTGCCAAAATGAATTAATTATCAGAAATTTGTTCTCCACTATATGTGTCGCTTTACCTGGGTTTTAACTTTCCTCTGACAAATCATTGTGCATTTAAATACACGTTTTAATTTCAAATCCAACTAACAACTGACTTAAATAAATTCTTTGGCAAGTAAAACAAAGGGCCTGCACCCCAGTATATCGGTTAGTCAAATTTTAATAAAAAAGTAAAAATAACTCAAAATTACGGCCAGCTAACACGCAATGCTAATTGTTAAGCGAATGATATGTTACGACGGCAGTAGTTTAACTCTCAAAATAAATTAAAATGATTTTCATAATGCAACTGCAGGCATAGCTAGCTTTGCCCCCCATCCAACGAATGGACCACTCACCGACTCACCTGTTCACCTCTGAAAACGGGAGAAAGACAGAATGACAACAAAAAGGAATTGTGCAAGGTGGAATTCCCGTTATTCCCTTCATTCTACTTTCCTAAAGCCTTTGCCCCCAGTGAGTAGGTACTCCAACCTCAGCTTCCCTCAAATAGATTGAGTCACGTCAGAAATCTTCAGGGGAAGACGGAGTGTCAAAGTATAAATGTCCAAGTAAACGGGAAGCTCGAAAGTGAAACGTACGTGGATGCCTTTGGGGGTGAGATAACGTAGTAATATAANAGATTTTCGCCCATCCATGCTAAATATTCTGCCTGCCACTTTTTTTTCACCCTATATGCTCTTCTTCAAGACGAAGGCGACGACAAAAACCTCTTCGTCTTCAACGTGTAGGAAATGGAAATGCCTTCACGCTCACACGGCACGGCCCAGCTGAATATCCCTAGTTAAATGCCCAACCTCTAAACACATGATTTGAGTCAACTTGTACCTTGCGGCTCTCTCACCTTCCACCAACAATTAAGCTAAGCCTTCCTCCCCAGAATCCTCATTCTTGGTTCCATTTGAACCACATTCCTTCTACGCTCCAAGAATCATCGTCCAAGGAATCCCCCGCACTCCAATTCATTCAGACACATCCTCCCGTCCTTCAAATCTTTGCAAAATAACGCTACACACGGGGCCCACAAATGAATTACTATTACTACAATAAAATGTAATCAATTTTATCTCCGTGGTCGAAATCAAATTTTACAGACAAAAAGTTAATTAGGGAGCTGCTGTTAGGGTTGAGTGTCCTTCAGAGCAGTGCGTGCAGTGCAGTGCGGGAGGAAACATCCTGTCAGTTTTTGTGGGGGGAAGTTCATAAACCTCCGGAATCGGATATTCATTTGGATTTTTTGAGCTGAATTCATTCATGCATGTGTGAATTGTGATGGTTTGAATCAACGTAGTGTGGTTTTTTGTTTTGAGGGGTGCTGCTCTCTGTGCTGTGTTGGTTTGGTATTGGATATCATAATTCCAATGCCGTTCTTGAGTGGTACTAGAAAAGGAAAGGAGTATGGACAGACGGATGCGGATCTCGCATATTAATCACGAAGGCAACAATAACATTATCATTCGATCCTTGATTCCTCTGTACGTGTCGTGTGTGAAAGTACGCGATCATGAGCGCCACTGCTGACGTCATGATTCTATCAACCCTAGTCATTTATCTTACGCTTCTATGTTCAGGTAATTACAACCGTGGACTGGCTATACCAAGTTTGCTTTTTTTAGTGATTTTGATTTGAGTATGTGTTGATGAATTCGATATGTGAATAAATTGCATGCTCTTTTTATTTTTAGTTCAAAATACTTATGGGCAAGGTTTCTCTTCCCCACCTGTTGTCTACGTTGATAGATCCTGGGATATCCCAGAAGATGAGCCAGTAGGAACGAGGGTGGCCCAGGCCAGAGCTCCGGAACAGAATCCTAATTCAGAGTTTGGATTGGATCATTCGGAATATCGCGATGGTTATAAGTTCTTTCGAATCAACCCTAAAACTGGAGCTATTCATCTAAACGAGTCTATGCAAGGAAAGGTTAGTATGTTTTGATTTAAGAATTATAGTGTGATTCAAGGTATAGATCGCTGGCTATATGTCAAACTAAATTAGACAACTAAGTGTGATCAGCACACAGAGGTTTATTGCTAATGTGGAAACTAGTCTGAGCTGCTAAACATAATTCATATTAGCAATTTCTGTTGATTCCCGTGCTGGCGTGAAGTTCCACTGTTAAAAGCGCCATCATCACTATCAAGGAATGAGCCAGAATCGAATCATCACAACGCATTTTTGGCCACAGATAACATAACAGCATATTACAATCACATTGCATTCCTTCACGCTCTAAAAATTACAAATTCCTTCTTGAAGGCTCAGAACCGGTATGACGAGTAAGCTCAAAGCCCTAGGTTTACACAGGGAAGATTCCATTCTGATCATTTAAACAATCATTGTTTGTTTAAACAATTTAATAGCCGGATAGATTTTGTTTTTTAAAAACTGTTTCTAAAGGTTAATATACAGTTACGTTGCCCATCTTTTTGAACGGACTGTGCTCCAAAGGTTCTCCCTACTTAAGAAATTGGAAATATGGCTAAGGAAATGTTCATTCATTCTAATTTCTTGACTTGAATTTCAGAAAGGAGAGCAGTATTATTTGTACGTGACATTGACACATGGAGGATTGACAGCCAAATCCGAAGTCTGGATCAAAATCATTGCCCCTTCCACTCATTCCAGTTCAAAACCTGTCAAGAACGATTTGCCAATAAGACCACAGGTGAGTGAGCAAAGTTCTAAAATAATAGTTGATGTGTTTCCTGCTTCTCATCTGTAATCTTTACCGTATTATCTTTACCTCGTCCTCGTAAAAAGTTTCTCGGAACACGCATCACACTTTACTCCAAAGATTATTATTTCAATTTATAAAAACGCCTTGGTGGAAACGACACCGACTGTTTATTCCTTTCCACACTACGAATGGGATTCTCCCATAATACTTAAATGATTAGATGTGCCTGCTGTGCCACACTCCGTTTAAGACTCATAAAGTAAATCGGAGTCTGACCTTTGGCAAGCACCTGCATTTGTTGCTCTATACTTTAGGAATGACTGGTGCTGGCAGTGTGCCGTCTGCCATGCCGTATAAACGGAATAAATAACTGAAACGAATTTAAAAAGCTCATTTTCAGTTCGTGGCCAGTCATGCAGAATTGCTGCCGAGTGGAAGATTAAAGGGAAGCAATTAGACACGCCAAACCATAAGTAGTTCCCATGTACAGTGCAGGAGTACAGGTCGTATATTCGGTATTGTTTAAGTGGATCTCTTCGTCGGATTTCGTACGCGTCGTCTAAAACAATGGACAGTGGTGCTCATCAGAGTACATCAACTGCGAAGTTTAGCCGAGCGCTCTGTCCCGTCGGATGGAATAGAAACTTTCAGTTTACGCAGGCCACGCATATCCCACAAGCCACAATATCTCACCCGACGCATTCGACTGTCCTCTCAATTAATGACACGCCAATGTAATTTCTAATTATTTTGGATTTAATTTGATTTCAAGTATCCACCAAGTCTAACTCCATCCCCGGGCACGCTCGTTCCCAAACCGCCACCCACGAATGATGAGATTTTAAATCACTCTGAATTTCCGGGCTCGGATCTGGAAAAATCCAACGAGAACGGAACAAATAATCCAGAGGTGGCAAGACATCCTGACAATGACAGCAGCACAAATGCTATTAATGTGCCAAATACTACGACCAACGTCGGCGGCGGAGGCTTCATTTACAATCCAATGAATCCTACCCCTTCGACGAAAGATACAACAACCGGCGGGAATAGGAATAATCAATATGAGCTGGCTTCATCAAACGAAATTGGTGATTCAAAACCAGAGGGAAAAGTGGATAGGACAAGAATGACTTTGACATCTCAAAATGCGAATGCGAATGATGAGAGCAGCAGTTCGATTGTCATTTTAACCGTCGTTCCCATCGTCCTCGTGTTTGGACTCATTCCCATCATTGGAGCAGCTGTTTTCCTGCTTAGGAAAAGGAATCGACTCAGCAAACGACCCACTAAGGAACTGGTAATTTAATTACACTATAATATTTTAATTTACTGATTATAATAATTAATTGGTGAATGGACATGCAATAACAAATCCATGGATTTTCAGCGAAAAGAATCGGCTGCCACAACGAACAGCAGCGTAACAATGAGTACAGAAGGGGAGCCACCCAATGCACTGTTACAATGGGTTGGAAAACGAGCACAGTCAAATCGGTATGAGTCTTGGAATCCAGATGACCCTGGAACGCAGGTATTGAATTATTCTTTGACTTTCATGAATCTGGAACTGATGTTTGTATGTAAATACTTCAAAACCACTACTCAACTTGGGGAAATCGCAAAACCAGACTGTAACGTTTCAAATTGATTTTGTAACTACACGACCAGCGCAGCGGTCGAAAGTTATAAAAACTTAACTTGATTCAGAATTTAAAGTCCTTAATCGCATACGCAACATTTTGTTAGTCTTGTCTTTTGAAATGTAAATCAATATGTAATTTGGGAATCCCTGCCAAGGCATAAACGACATCAAAGTCGTCCTACCTGTAAGTCCGGACATCCATCCCACTTCCAGCTTGCAAATATTGACAAATGAGAACCCAAACGAGCAAGGAAATCGCAAACCTACAAAACCGGAGTCTCCTTGCTCAAAGCGATTCCATAGTTCAAACAAAATGTTTATTTGATGATGAAAATGGAAAAATGTAGCACTCAACGTCCCCCTTTGTTCTTTACCAGGAGCAGCGGAAAGCTGGTCGGTAGTGAAAATTAATGCAGGTTTGAATACATGGTTTTTTGACAGGTGCAAAATCGATGGGAGTTCCCCAGGCATCATCTTCAAATCGGTGGGATTTTGGGTGAGGGATGCTTTGGTCAAGTATGGAGATGTGAAGCCCTCAACATTGATGGGAAGGAGGGGACTACGACCGTCGCCGTTAAAACTCTCAAAGAAAGTGCTGGGGAAAGGGAGCGAATGGATCTTCTCTCGGAATTGACTGTCATGAAGATGCTGGATACTCATCCAAATGTTGTGAGGCTCTTGGGAAGTTGTACGGAGAAAGGTATTACTTTACTTTTTTTGAAGGCCTCTAAATTCCATGGAGGGGTGTACCAATTTAAATGGAATTATGCTGAAAGAGCTAGAGCCTGAACTACTCAGTCATGAGAGGATGAAAAACCCATACCAACCTTTGAAGGTTCTTAGGCTGAAATTTCAGACAAATCCCAGTACCTTATTTCAGAGAACCCAGACATAATTTGGTATTATATTGGCTACAGTACAGCTTGCAGCCTGCTGCTTTCCCACCGAACTGTATAATGACATTTCTTTTCCCTGAGAGAGAAAGAACTCACAATGCAAGATCATCAAAGATCCACTAAAATTTAGGATGCCAGATACATATAAGGCTGCATTCAACTAACCCGGTGGTCTCTTCGATGAAAAAAGGAAGTGGTAAATAGGAAATACACGTATTCAGAAAGAATGAAGCGATCATTTTGAATTGATTCAAATTTGAAGAGGGTTAAGGGTTAACGGCGATATGGAGAAGCATGTTTTACTACTCTCCAGGTGTTTGCTTTCCCAGCCTTCCCGAACACGAGTCGTAAAGAAAGGAATCGCATGGAATCCAGAGAAAATGAGATCCACACCTGCCGCGTGCTTATGTATCCAAGTGAATTTGTTTTTATTTGCTGTGCGTTGACTTTTTCCTCTTTCTTATCCACACAGATCCAATTTTTGTGATAATGGAATACGTGGCTTTGGGGAAATTGCAGTCCTATTTACGGAACTCACGGGCTCAGCACTACTACGGAAATTTGCATGCAGACTCCGGCACACTTTCTTCCAAAGACTTGACGGCTTTTGCATATCAAGTTGCGCGTGGGATGGAATATTTGGCATCCAAAGGTGTAAGTGTTAAATGGGTTGGAAACTTTTTTGGGAAGGGCTTCAGAAATTCCAACTGTAATCCTGTTTACTTATCCAGATAATTCATCGAGATCTCTGCTGCAAGAAACGTATTGTTGGACAAGGAACGAACTTGCAAAGTTGCGGATTTCGGGTTCGCGCGTGATGTAGTCGCCAATCATGTCTATGAAAGAAAAACTGATGGTAATATTTAGATTTTCTAAGCATTATAATATTATAGTAGCCTCCAACCTATTCCCTAAATTTCTGTAGACACTAAATTACCAATTCGTTGGATGGCACCGGAAGCTCTCTACGACAACATATTCACGACTAAAACCGACGTCTGGAGTTTTGGCATTCTAATGTGGGAGATAATGACATTGGGTAATTAGTGCAATTATAAGGAAACTAAAACACATTTCAGGTCATAAATTTTATGTTACTAAATCCAAACAGGTTCAACGCCATATCCAGGAATGGCAGCTGGTGAAGTCATGCGCAAAGTGAGAGACGGGTACCGGGTAAGTCAACAAACACTGCAGGATTGAAGGGTGGTGTAAGTTCAATTAAGATTTTCCCTTTTTCAGCTTGAAAAACCGGAGCATTGCCGTCGAGAATTGTACAATATCCTATTTTATTGCTGGGCACACAACCCGGATGACCGGCCCACATTCTCAGACTTAGTTAACTTCCTAAGCCACCTTTTATTTAGCGAGACTGATTATATAGAGCTAGACAGGTTTCCAGATCACGACTATTATAACATGAATAGTTTAAGTGGAGAGAAATTATAGCTTAAAATGTACCGGTTTAAAATGTTTTTTCCTAACGCATCGTGGCACAAACTAATTTTGTTGAATATTGTTATATTAGAACTCGTTATATGGTGCGCTTATAAGAAGAGGTTTACAGGTTAATGTGATAAGAGAACACTATATAACACAGCCAACTGGTGGCTAATCGCCTTTAGATACGCTCGAAATAAACGGACAATGTTATTTATACTTAGCATGGTGCTTCATTTCTTTGAGACGAGATGCATATATTGACTAACAATCACAAGACAAACTAAAAGTCACAACACAAAATAAAATTCAGAAGTTTCTATTAAAAAAGGTAAAACTATAGTATGTGTTTAAGACTCTGGGCGCTAAGGGCCCCTTCGTAATATCATAAAGCTAATAAAACTTTAAAACCTGATTCAAAAACGCATTATTGTAAAAAAAACTAGTTAAAAATGATATACTGCTCACCGTTATCAGCTATAAAAACAGCTTCTGGCATAACACTTATCGTTTCTAAATTAATACTGGCAGGAGCTTCACTGATTTCCAAATGTGGAAGATTTGGCGTGGTAGGGTCAAAAGTCGCAATAAATTCGATCTTGGTCCTCATAACTTAGATCTGCCTCGTCATCTGGTGCGTACATGGACATAAGATCTTCGTCACTTTGAAGTGAATGACAATTGTTAACATGGGTTGCTAAATAAGAAGCTCTAACAAATGACTGAGGGCAGAGACTGCACTGGTGGGGTTTGACTGTCTTGTGAGTGTATTCGTGCGTCCGAAGATTTTCCCTTCGATTAAAGGTTTTGTTGCATGTCTGACAAACAAATGGCTTCTCTCCTAATTGAACAATACATCATAGTTCTTGACTCTTGTGAGCATAGTTTTCTTGTTCTAATGCAAACTACCTACCTGAATTGAATCAACTCGTGCTTTTTTAAGTGTCCGAGAGAACGAAAACCAGCTTGACATTGCTGAAAATGCACCATTTCAAAAGATGTAAGCATAGGAACATCGCCTAAAACGTAGTCTAAATCTCGTTGTCAATTACCTGGCAAATGAAGGGTTTCAATTTTGCGTGAGTTTTGCGATGGGAATGGAACCTTTAAAATAATATCAATTCAAAATTCTGAAAACAAAATTTTAATGGGATGATATATGAATGAATATAGAACCTGAAGTAAATCGTACCCTGAAAGTGATGTAAATCCGGCACCGCACTGATCACAGATATATGGCTTTTCTCCAGTGTGTATTCGGGCGTGTATTTTTAGCCTATTAAATTTGAAAACAAGTAAATTAACATTGCTCGAAAAGCAAAATTGACTAATACTTACTGAGGTCTGTCCAAGAATGACTTTTTGCAAACTGCGCAAGTGAAAGGTCTTTCACCTACATTTGGTCATATTACAAATAAATTTAAAATTCGAATATTTTTTATATTTATACGCTCAAGCTTACCTGTATGTGTACGCATGTGCTGCCTTAAAACCCTCTTACTGCTGAACTTTTTGCCACATAAAGTACATCTTGCCTCATCTTTTCCAGCTGGTTTGGGCAATTCCAATGGCTCTGCTTCTTCCACTACAACAACATCAGTATTGTCTGATGCATTTAACGTTTGGCCTGCTGGATTCCTTCGAGAATTTCCGGTTTTCTTTGTTGGCGTTTTGAACTCATTGTCCTGACTGAATCCGCCACCAGAAGCATTTTGGTTATTTCGCCTGCGTACAATATCCGTTCTTCATATGTTCTCCGAGTGCTGCCTAATAAAGATAATAGTATGTAAAAATGATTGCTTGGAATTCAGCCGATAACCCTAAAGAACACTGTTTACCTTGCGACGAAATTTTTTCCCACAATTTTGACACTGGTAGTCGTCCGCATTTTGTTTCTCCGTAGGGGTCACTTCCGTATTTAAAGTTGGTCGAATATTCTCCCAATGAGAAATGTCTCCTTCGGTTTCTGATTGCGAATTGACATGATTCAATGTAAAACCATAATCATGATCGTGAAATAAAAGAGTAGTGCTCGTTTCTGAAAAAGCACTATGAAGTGTGAGAGTATTTTGTGTGATATCCAAGTCTTCAGTTAATTTCGACGGATTATTGTCACCAAGGTTGATATTCTCTAGAAATCCTGGAGGGTCCTTGGACTTAAGGGGTGGATGTAACGAATTGAATGTCTTCTTGAACCTTACGCGCCACTCTGGAACACACAAATATTGTTAAAATCAAGTTGGTTAACAGACGTTCTAGATTGGTTAGGTTAAATAACATTAAATTACTTTTATAAATATTAAACTGCACTGGAAGATTCCTCAAGCCAGCTATAGCATTTTTGAGCAGTAGGTCAGATTCCTTCAAGTTTTGGCAATCGCAAGAGAACTGAATCAATGATTTGATTGTGGAGTCAATGAATCCATCGTTTAACTGTTTCACAATTAATTCCAGACGCCTCGTTTCCTGAAGAAGCTCATGCCAGGAGATCAAATCCTTTGAGCATTTTGAGCATAGATTCAGCAACTCTGGAGCAGTTAAAATCTGATCTGCAGCAGTCAAGTCAATTTTGAGAGCTGAAAACAGCAGGATATGAAGTGGAGTTGGTTGTGGCTCGCATGCCAAATTATTGTCCAAAATATCGGGTTTCACATCTTCATCTTGACCGTATTCGTTCGGATCACAGTCTGCCTGTGAGTCGTACTTGCTCCCACAAAGAAAACAGGTTACCAATTCGACAGGATTTATGAGCGATTCCAATCCTGAAAACGGTATTCTTTTAGCATTTCTGAGAATTTCAAAATCTATTAAAGCTAATTAATTGAAATCTAAATCTCTCCATGTGCCATTCGATTAGGGTTAACTGAAATGGCAGACGAATGATAATTATTGTAAAATTACCTGGATCAAAATTGGCATTGGCTATGTGAAATTCCATCCCTTCAGATTTACGGGATAAGTCAGTCCAAGTCAGGATTCCCCGAATTTGACACGACCGTTCTAAACTAATTAATCCAACTGACACAATGCCATAGCTAAGATTCGACTAACTAAAACCAGAACTGGGCAAGCTCATTTTACGTTTAATTGGATCAGGTGTCAGTGAACTTTCACTTAATTTCTTCAGGGGTGTTGGATTTGCCAGAATCTTGTGCTCCTGCTCCGACAGAACGAGAAGATTCAATGCGCCTCTCCGCCGACTCCATTTCAATGGTTTCCCATCTGAATCTGGGAAGTTATTTCCTGTGTGAAAAGTTGCTATTCGGATATATTTTAACCAAATCTTAGCATTTTGTGTTTAAAAAATACTTTGAAATTATACCCATTTGGTACATGCGTTTAAGAAAAAAATACAATCAATATCAATACCCAAGCTAGGTCGTTGATGTCACGTTAATAATTTAAAATTCAACTGTGAGTTGGTTTTTTAAAGACAGGTAGGATTGCACTGGCCTGATATTTTCATTCATTGTACGACAGTGTGCTATTTCATTGAGGTGAATTAACCTTACGTGATTGATTTCGGCTATAAAATCTGGGAAAAGATGTAAGATGCTTTTACTGCGCAATTGCATCAAAAGCAGTACTGCACAGTCGGGCCGTGAAATCACGACAGAATTATAATTGGTATTGCACGAAATGTTTTATTTAGTTAAAATTTGTTAAATTCGTTAGCTAATTTGGCTTGCCTTTATTTTGCCTTCGTAGGAACAATTATTTTTGCATTCGGATTATGATGTGACCAGCTGAGATCTGAATCTGAGAATTCTTTACAAATTTTGACTTTTCTAGCATGCTAATGATGTAAACAATAATGTGCAGGTTATGTGGCAGCTTGAGCATAAAACTGGACACTTTGGCAATCCGATCCCCATGCACATGCACAATATTCTGAACTCTTCACATCACATGCAAAAGGAAATTGGTTGGTTAGATATTTATCACGTAAACATCATGACTTCTCTGATTGTAAGTGCCGAGCGGGGACATTGCCCATTGCATGCATGAGGGTTATATTTTGCTTTGACGTTGGGTTTGAGTTACTTTTAGAAATGTGATGACTGTTCTGTTCATCATGTCACATTGATAATCCCATTGCAGAGTCTGTTCTTGCTTCATCTCCAAAACCCCAGGACAAACACTTCTGAATCGTGAGTTCAAGATCCGCTGCACTTGGAGATTAAAAACATTTTATAGACCACAATTTAGTTCATCAACCAACGTTGAACGCCAGGCTGGAATGAAATTTGTGCATTCTGTTAACTGAAATCAGGCAAAAATGAATCGATTCGATCTTGCGGCGTTATTGTTGTGTATTTGTGTAGATGCCTCTTTATCTTCTTGTGGTTATCCAGTAAGCTTCTATTTATTGCCTGAGTATTTTGTGTTTATTTTGCGTGTAAGCAGTATCAATATGTAAGACAAATTAACGTAATGTATTCAGAGTTGCCCTGCAGCTAAAAAAGGATATTTGAATATTCATCTGGTTCCGCACAGTCATGATGATGTAGGATGGTTGAAGACAGTTGATCAGTACTTTTTTGGAGCCCGGAATTCCATTCAACTTGGTTCCGTTCAGTACATACTGGACTCCGTCGTAGAAGAATTGCAGAAAAGTCCCGACCGCCGTTTCATTTATGTGGAAACTGGATTTTTCTGGAGATGGTGGACAAATAGGGATGACAAAACAAAACAAATAGTACGGAAACTCGTAAATTCTGGTCAGTTGGAATTTATTAACGGTGGCTGGTGCATGAATGATGAGGCAACAGCTTACTACAATGAGATAATCGACCAAATGACCTTTGGTCTCAGGTATTCAGTTATCCATCAACCTGATTGTGTAACATACAAATATACGACTAACTCGAAATAATTTGTGTAATTCTTGATATAATTTAAAGATTTCTGAATGATACATTTGGACAATGCGGATTGCCAAGAGTAGCTTGGCAAATCGATCCCTTTGGCCATTCGCGAGAGATGGCCTCATTATTTGCTCAGATGGGATTTGACGGATTATTTT
>JAAXYW010002502.1:0-15020 GCA_036851895.1 Orthonychiurus folsomi | reverse complement strand
TGTACATTTTGGCTTTAGGAAGGATATAAAAATAACGTTCCATTGACTGATCTTGTTTACTTCCAGTATATCAAGTGTCCCGAGGTCACGGCAAGTTTCGCTCTTTTTGAGGGCACTCCAACAGGGCGGGACTTGACGTCAATTGAGCAGGCGGAAGGTAATAATACGAGAGCAACATTTTCCTAAATTACTGTTTGCATGCCTTCAAACATACTCAAGTAATAAAAATATGTCTTGCGGTTCCCTTGCATGTGCCCCGAATAATATTTTATGGCATCTAATGACACTTTTGTGTGAAACACTAGGGAAATGCGTTGCGAATTCAGTTGAAGTGAGTCCACCGAAACATTTGTGCAAAGGGGACGGGAAGTGGTACCTTTTATCTGGCGGATGTAAATGCAAGCCAGGTTTTGAGGCAGATCATCCCAGGCAAACCTGCAATGGTAAACACTTGCAAGATTTTAACTGCAGTGGAATTGGCGCAGCTGTAATCGTTAACACTTTATGTATTTACCCTAAAACTTTAGTTTGTCCACCTGGGCGTTACAAGCATGAAAATGGTGATGGTCGATGTGTCGGATGTCCGGAGCACTCAACGGCGCCATATTCTGGTGAGCCATATAACTTTATTTTAGTTTGAAAATTTTCGGAACACCTGAAAACCTTAAAACGCTATTTTATTTTTGAAGGCTCTGGAGAATGCCGTTGCAACAGTGGATTTTATCGAGCTGATGAAGACCCGAGGTCAAATGCATGCACGAAACCTCCAAGCGCTCCGCTCAATTTAACTCTCAATTTCGTCGACCAATCCACGGTCATGTTATCCTGGACGGAACCAAGGCAGTTGGGAGGTCGGCAAGACATAACGTATCGGGTTACTTGTGATGCTTGCTCTTATGGAGTAACTTACATCCCTAATTCTGAGCGATTCAATGAAACAAAGATTACAATCAGTGGGCTCAATCCTGTGTCTCAGTATAATTTCAAAGTGTTTGCTGAGAGTGGAGTAACGGCGAAGGCTGGAGAACCCGAATTTGTTGAGATTTCCGTTACAACAGAAGCCTCTGTTCCATCCAGCGTTTCCAACGTGAGAGTATCCGGAGCTGCCAGCGAAGTTATCCTATCTTGGGATGCTCCTTACGATCCTTTCAATGAGCTTGAAATGTTCGAAGTTCGATTTTTTATGAAAGGACGCGAAGCAAATGCTACCATCATTCGAGCCGGAAGAGCCCTCAAGCACACTTTTGAGAATTTGAAACAGAAGACGGATTATGGATTCCAAGTCAGAGCCAAAACACTATCGGGATGGGGTGAATTTTCTCCAGTCGTCTACAAGAAAACAGGGCAAATCATGACATCCTTTGTGGAGGAGGAAAATGACTATGCCCACCAGGGCTTCATTATCACCATAATTGCAATTGCTGTGGCTCTTCTTTTTGTGGTCCTTGTAATTGCAGCAGCACTATTTTTGAGAGGGTAAGGGTTTATGGGATTTGCTTTGATTCATTGATTCTGTATCTTTTGTTGCGATATTTTGAATAATTGTGTGGCTAATATTCACGTTTCCTCTTTCTATGAAGACGTGGAAATGACGAATGCAATAAGAAACAGCCCAGCGACTGTGACACTTTGGAATATCGAAATGGCGAAGGTGAGCACTTGAAGGGTTTTAAATTTAATTTGTTAGCTTACAGTGTTGTGCTTACTGGTTTTGATTGAATTCGTCAAGTTTACTAACGAACCCGAACATTTTTTATGTTTTCGTTTTGCTGGCTGCAATCATCTCTTCTTCATGGATGAAACCCACTTGACTTTGAATTGTGACACTCTGTCAAATGCCCGCTTCTCATCTTCTTGTTCAATTATAATTTCATTCAATCAGGACTAGTTGTCACGTACAGTAAGTTGTAGTTTTAATATGGGAATTCCATTAATTTGTCTTTTGTGTTAATGTTTATTTTTTGTTTTGCTTTTTTTCTTTCATTTTTGCGCTGACCAAGTAGAACTTTCCCATGTGGACTCACCCCCAATCATCCCCACTCATACCTCAACCAGTAAAAGTAAGTGTGAGCTTATGTATTTAGTTTGCAAAATTTGATTTCTTAAAAATACTTTGGAAATTATCAAATTTAAATAATTGCTTGTTTGAAACACTCGTCTGCCTTTTGTTTGAAATGTTTGTTTAACACTATTTAGCATGAACAATGTTCGTATTTTAATTTGTTGTGGCTTTTGCTTACCTAGTGACGACGCCTTTGTTCAGCCACCTTGGAAGTCGAACTTACATTGATCCTCATACATATGGTATATAATATACTGAAGAAGACAATACAAAATATGTTTCAATATGTTCAATGTGTATATATTTATGTTTAGAAGATCCAAACCAAGCGATCCGAGAGTTTGCTCGAGAAATTGATGCTATATCGATTAGTATTGAAGCGATTATCGGCGGAGGAGAATTTGGCGACGTTTGCAAGGGAAGGCTCAGATTGGCTGGAAGAACGGAAATAGATGTTGCAATCAAGACACTCAAACCAGGGAGCTCAGAAAAGTGCAAAATGGACTTTTTAACGGAAGCATCAATAATGGGCCAATTTGAAAATCGTAAGCATTTTACCTCATTTATCATTTGACCAACTTTACTTAAATGAATCGAGTAATTCCTCTAATTTTAACTCAACTTTGCGAGGCACAAACAATTTCTAAAGTCAGTCCATTTTTATTACAGCAAACGTGATTTTCCTCCAAGGAGTGGTGACCAAATCGAATCCTGTAATGATTATCACGGAGTACATGGAGAATGGGTCTCTTGACACATTCCTGCGAGCCAATGATGGAAAATTTCAAGTGATCCAGTTAGTTGGAATGTTACGCGGGATTGCAGCGGGGATGCAGTATTTATCAGAAATGAACTACGTTCATCGAGACTTGGCAGCTCGAAACGTACTTGTCAATGCTCAGCTCGTGTGTAAAATTGCAGACTTTGGTCTGAGTAGGGAGATTGAATCAGCCACTGAAGGAGCTTATACAACCAGGGTAACTACTTTTTCTTTCTAACTCTTCCTATATCCTTCAATACCCAGTAGCTCGATTAGATCTTCAAGATTTTTCCCGGATTTTGGCTCACAAATAACATTTTGTTGAAACGATTTTTCAGGGAGGTAAAATCCCCGTAAGATGGACAGCCCCAGAAGCCATAGCTTTCAGAAAGTTTACCTCAGCTTCTGATGGGTGGAGCTTTGGAATTGTTTGCTGGGAAGTAATGTCGTATGGTGAACGACCTTACTGGAACTGGAGGTAGGTAAACGGTTGCGATCATAGTGCTCATATTTCTATAAACTTTTTACTTCTTTTCAGTAATCAAGATGTGATCAAGTCTATTGAGAAAGGCTACCGACTCCCTCCTCCGATGGATTGCCCAGAATCTATTTATCAGCTCATGTTGGATTGTTGGCACAAGGTAATTTTTGTGTTAAGCATTACTGTCTGATTTTTAGAACACGGCCTGAAAGAACCATGATTTCCATGATTATATATCATTAATGTGGTCCTTAATTTGTAGGAACGCTCCCACCGTCCAACATTCTCAACTATTGTTGCCAGTCTAGATCAACTAATTCGTCTACCTGACTCCCTTGCCAAAATTGCACCGCACAGGTAAGCAAAAACATAATAACAGTATAAAAGATCCGACCCGCTCTTGGTTTTGGCCCTTGCATTCAAAATTAGAAATAATTAACGCGTGCTTTGTAAGATTTTTGATTTGCAAAACTAACACACAAGTGGCATATAAATGGTGATGAGGGCTTGGCTTTGTGCATGCGGCCTCGCCCACTTAACCAAATATGCGAGCAAGGTTTTTTTGTTGTTGATTTTGGTATTATGAAATGAATGGAAATAGTAAATTTCTAGTGACTGACATTGGTGTTGGGTTGACTGATTTTTGCAGTAGTTGGAGAGACCCACCTCAAAATCCCTACTACTATAGTCTATTTCATGAAGTCCGTCAGAACGACTGGTATCCTTCCTATTATCATCAGCAGGACTGGAATGTTTAGACAAACACGCGCCACTTTGTTAAGCTTTACACACGCTTCAAGGTATTAGTCCTTTCTGGGTGTGGCTTTCTTTAAGCTTTCACCGATTCTCGCCTTAAAAATCCACCAAAACTCCTCACTCTTCTGTTGTCCTCAGCAAAAAATAACTACCCCCTTATATCACTTTTTCCACAACTTCAATGTGTTCGGATTTGAGGGAATAATCTTGAAATGTATTTTGTGTGTTGAATAGGACAAGTGAAGAGATGGTGCTCTTCGAGTCAGTAGAGGAATGGTTGGAGTCAATCAAAATGGGACGCTACTCTGAACTTTTTAGAAATGCTGGAGTGTCCACTTTGGATGCAATTGTGAGACTGACTATTCAAGACTTGGCTGTCATCGGCGTCACCCTTGTAGGGCATCAGCGAAAAATTATTAATAGTATCCAAGCCATACGAACACATCTAGCCCAAGGTTTCCTCGTCTGACCCTCAAACCCATACTACTCTCCCTCTATGGGCTATTAAGTTATACTTAGGATGTTAATTTTTTTAATTAATTGTAATGTATTTTATGATCTCAAAACATATCGTATCTCCTTCACTGGCTCCTAAATGCAAAGACAGAGGAATGTTCCGATTCTCAACACACGCAACTCCCACTCTGCTATTTTCGGTTCAATGTTTGTTCAAATTACACATGGCATAAGGAAAAACTGAGCTTCAATTTCTACTAAATAGGAATCAAGTTTTGAAAAATTCTGTCTCAACGGATCAAGGATCAAACAAGAACACAACCTACTTAACTTATTTGACATAACTCTGCTTTTAATATTGAAATTTGCAGAAATAATGTATGGAGTCGCTCTACAATAATAATAATGATTGTGATAATGCATTTTGTACGACTAATTTGTTTATGTAATATAATGCAGGATTAATTAGGATACGAAACCTCAATGTATAAAAACTTGTACATGTAACGTTGCAAGGGTTTGTATAAAAAAATATATAAAAATTGAAATCGCCAAGAAAATAGAAAAACCTTGAGAAGTCCATAAATTAAGAAAAAACTGTTAAACTGTATTCCCGTTGCTGGCTTCGTGCACGAATTGCACAAGCACAGCTCGGCGATCAAGTCTATCATCCAAATTACAATGTTAAGATTTCTAGATTAGAAATACCCCTCCCTGCCCATTCACCCAAGTCATACATTTACATTTTAATAGATTAGAGACTAGTGTTTGTGTTGAAATTGTGTTCGTTGTCGTATTTAAGAAATTGGTTGCATCCCTCATGAGGTGTTCCTTCAAACCAAATCTGCTTTGTTGATACTAGACATTATTCTTTTCAAATTTTAGTGTGAATAAATCGTGTTGTAAGGAGAATCGCATGAAAAATTGCAAAATAAACATACATATTGCATGTTTCGCCCGAATTGATTTCTAGATACTTTATTTAATTCAATTACACGTCACATATGTCCATAAATAATAATTTATTTAAATACTTACACTTAGTCCCATACAAGCAAGTTGTGTGGCTGGTTATTTGAATGCCTAGGTAGCTTTCTTAAATAATAAAATTATAATACTCGCTCTGGGCATGGCTGCAAGTGGAACAATGAATTAAACAACTTGTAATAACTCCCAAAACAAAGCCAAAATTTAAAAAATATAACATTTACGATAAAAGGCGGACTTCAAACGAATAATACTTTAATTTGTCCCACAATCAAATTTAACTATACCGTCCATCATTCACATCACATCACTTACGGAATACATTAGTATAGTGGCAAATTGTAAGCAAAGGCCAGGAGGGTTAATTAAGCTTTGAATTGCATAGATTTGCGAGGGAATGAAGCCAGGCTTCAACAGCCGAATTTACCGAGTTCGGTTTTCCAAATAATAAATGTGTTTTGTGAGCATTGGATGTTTTCATTGGCAAATAACACTTCGATGGGGCTGGAGAGGCACAATGTACGAATATTATGTGTGTTATTGTACTATCGTCAATTGATGGATGGGTTTGAACCATTTAACCATTCAACGTCTATACTTGGCCATTTGGTTTGAAGACATGTTAGGATTTTGTTTTCTTCGCAAAGTGAGCGCAAATCCGTTTCCAGCAGAATTGCATTTCCTTCATGGTACACGACTCGTCGACTAGATGAAGGCCGTGGCAGTCCATTGTAATGATAAACAATAAAACTATCTGGCCGACCACATAGTTCATTGGGGAAAAATTCTTCCACGAAGGCATTCATGAGGATCACACCAAGTGTCTCTGGGTCCAACTTCTTCTTCATGATTTCCACGCTGGAAGGTTATAGAATAATAAATTACAACTCATACAACGAACTCAGGATTGTTAAACTAATAGAAACCTACTATTCCGAATCATCAAAGAGACCAAGGGTCCGCATCACATCCTCAAGCAGGACTGCAGAAATGAAATTGTTGCCGTCCGGGTCAAAACTTCTAAAAACTCGCATTGCTGCTTCCGCTGGGGTTTCAGGTGTTACCAAATTCATATTTGTGGAGAAGAGCACTAAAAATTCAAATGTAATTCAAAATTACACAAATAATGCAAAATCATTGACATTATTCTTTCTATGAGACCAACCAGTCAAATGCGTCTCGCTGCCCACAACCCATACGGGGTATTTGGGGTTCTTGTAGAAGGACCCAACTTCACAATAACGCAGACGTTCAAGCAGAGTCAAGAACCCAACTTCAACCGGCTGAACTATACCTTGCAGAGCTACAAAAACAATAAAATAAAAATTGACAATTTGTAAATGACACTCACAATACCTAGACCTAGGCATTGCGGAATTTAAAAATTGCATTAAAAAAAATCGACGCCAATGATGAACCGAGTGCAAAAGCAAAATGCAAGAATACTTACTCATTCCACCAACATCTTTCTCGTTGTCCCAGACATGTCCAACTCCCCTTCCTGTCAACATTAGATTGATTAAGCATTGACTACCATAGCCATGGACTGGATCAATCAATGCCGTTGCTTCAGACATTTCACTATTCAATGCGTCAATACCCTATAACAATAAAACAAAACTTACATTCTAAACAAAATAACAACATTTTGAGAGAATCCTGGAATAAATTTTGCTAACCTTTGTAAGAATTAGGGAGTACAGAAACTGGAGAACTCCATAAAACCCTTTAACTGCATCCAACTTTTCCTTCAAGACACTATAAAGTTGAGCTTTTGTTTCCAAAGATATAACGCAAAGATTGCTATGAAATATTTCATGCTCTGGTCGCGGTGGGACAAGGGGTAAATCCATAATGCTTGGAGGAGGGGTCATAACTTCGGGGTCAGTCTCGGTTGAAATCCTCGCTGATAAAGTTTCATTCAGAAAAACCAGGCGGTACAGTCCACTTTTCCTGGTACTACTACTTGGCGGCGATGTCACAGAAGGAGTGAGAGGTACAGGTACACTTGGTGAAGAAGCGCTCGGGCTCAAGGAAGAACTTTGCAATTGATTGCTGGGAGTTAAGTTTGACGGAATCTGGTTTTCGGCAACAGCAGCTTGGTGAAGGATGTCTACCAGGGCTTCACACAAATACGCATCTACTTTATCCTCTGTTAACTTTCGCCACTGGTTATTTTGCAGTACGCTTGAATCAGATAAAACACATTTTAAAATAAATGCTTGCACAGGTGCAAGAATGGCACATGGACCGCCCTCCAATTGAACGAGAGCAGTCGGCTCCTCGGAACTAAACACGATTCCTGTTAAGTGGAATGAAAAAAAAATTAAACAATTTGGTGAAGCAAAACCAAGTTTAGCAGGTATCGTTCGTTAGCTCTGTGAATTACCTTGAGACCATCTCCTGAATAGGTCTTCATTAATCTCACTTCCCCAAAGAAGTTTCTTCACCTCTTCAAATTCTGAGAGAACCGGAACCGGAGTGTCCTCCATACCTAAAGAAAAAAATATCCATTAATAAGGTTACGAATTAAACCTACCCACAAAGAAAATCATCCCACGCGCTAAGCTACTCGGTTTTCATTTCCTGTTTAATTTCATTCCGCGCGCGTGCACTCGGCAAGCTATAATGCCTTTTTCGTAAAACCAACCAAAAATATTCCATATGCCAACAAATCATTATCCTACTACCGGACAAAAGCCTCGAAGGAGTAAAATGTAAGGAAAGTAAGACTAAAGGATAAAGTATACTTTAAGTCCTTGGTCCTAATCAGAATTCGTCATTGCCAGCAAATCTAGATTTAAGATGGCCACAGCTAACAGCCACAGCTACATGATGTAATTCGCAATACCATACCAATACCAATATATTTCCAATAAAAAGAATAAATTTCCTGGTTTTCATTCTCCTGAAGTATAAAGAGGAAAACCACAATCCACTCAAACCATCATCATCAAATCATAGTCCCACTCGTGCCGGTTTCGAAATATTCTGTGAAACCTTGCGAAATATTCCACATACACAAAAGGTTCAAGGTCCTCTTTCTGTTGTGAATATAAAATGCTTGTATTATATCTTTACATGAATTTGTTACTTGCAAAAATGTTTCTTCTATCCAGTCATGAATGTGGAAGTGACGGCTTTTTGAGCTTACAAGTGTCATTAATCCCAAAAAATTAACGGGAAATTCGTCGCAGAAGCCTTTCGTAGAAGTAACCCAGTCTAACCCTAGCCGTTCTTAAAAAACCGTATCTAATTTGAAGTGGAGCCGACATAAAAATATTATTACCAGGAAGGAACAATTTAATTACCTTTTGCGTCTCAACAATGTGGGTCAAATCCAACCAGGAGCAGCCGTTCCACGTTTGAAGTTGCGTTTATTCCACCTTTTCTCTTGCCTTTCAGTCAGTGATATTTATTTTTGGGAGCATGAACGCGTAGCGTTCAAAACTCAACCAGGTAAAGTCAACCCGTGAACCCGTAGTAGTAATTATGAAACAGAATGTAGAAAGGTGGGCCTTTCTTTTCAAATAAAACCACAAAAGAAGGAGTGATTGGAAATTAAGCGCCTCCTGAGGCGTAATCCAATACCCTGGGAGGCACGCGACTTCCATTCATACAAAAGTGTGTAAAATTTACTCTTGCATTGCGCTTAGGGCCAGGAAATCCATCTCTTGTTTCACGTTCAAGTTCACATCTGTTCGGGTCAATCCCATTAATTTAAGATTTAGCATTTATTGACGAATCTGCACAAGAAATCTCCAATTCCTTAATTTTAATTCAACTCGGCCACGATCACGATTCGCTATTTTATGTCCACGAATAAATCGTCGGGTCTAAAGACGCAAACACACAAGGAATTTGCAATGAATTATCGAGATTTGAAGAATTCTTAGTTCTACAATACAGTTATTATTCAATTACATTATATTTTTCAGTAATTTAGTGACGTTGGCTGGAGTGTAGGTTAAATCCGGATTCCGGAAGTCATGCAACTGCATGTAAAATTAAAGCAAAATTCGTGGTAGTCAACCTAACTACGTTAAAACCAAATACTCAACTTTAAACGCAATGCCAGTTCAAGCTTTAAGTTCACTATCCGGTATCCGGCCAAAAAAATTAATACATTGTTACCATGGGCCGGATATCCGGCCATAAAAAGTGGTATCCCGCCAAATTCGGCACTATAAAGTATCCAAAAAAAATGGCCGGAGCCACTATTCAGTGCATGCCTAATTGGTACCAATAGAATTTCGAAAGGCTAAAAATTATTTCAACACAAAATTAATTACGTTTCCGACCAATAAATTTTAAATTTTAAATGACCTTACATTAAATGATCCAAGGTTCTGTTCTGGGTACGCAGCAGCGCAGGTTTCACAAATTGGAAAGGATCCCAATTCCAAATTAAGAATGAAAACTAACCAATCCACGACCGCGGAATTATTTTAAATACACGTTCCACCATTATAGTAATGCTTCAATGCCGGTTGGCAAATTGCAAGTTAAAAATTTATGGCCATACACACTAGAATTCTTGTTCATAGAAATTAGAAAGCTTGTTTAGTTCGGCCGGGTTTCAGGAACAAATTATTAATTGATGATAGAAAAGTACAGAATTTTTCAGAAATGAATAATTTTGGAGATGTAGGTGAGCAGAGCGAGTACTCGTGTTTAGATTTAAGATTTGACATTTGACTTCTTTTCTTATTGTTCTTCTTTGGGGAAGTGACGGTAACAGATATGAATTTGAAGACCTTTGGACCGGAAGACGGTGGGTGGTAGGGGGATTGGGTAGGGGGAAAGGGAAAATCCCTTGCATCTGGGATTTGATGTATCCGTGTTGTGTTCCCAGGACCCAGCACCAGTCATCATCTTCAATTCCTAGCCTAAACTTCTTTTTTTTCCCACAAATCTTATACTCCCTTCCTCCGGTCTGAGTCATCCAGAGTACACTCAACTCACCCAAACTCACTCCGGAAATGTGAGGAAAAAATACACAAGGGGATTGACTGGACGAGCGGACGTGTTGTCTTTTTGTTCTAAAATTTCGTCAAAAAAAAGTGCCAGTGGGAGTCAACGAAGCAAGGAGAAGGAACGGATCCCTCCATTGTAATTAGTTTTTAGATCAAAATTTAATTTATTCAAGACTTGAGAAGACGGGCAGTCATCCAAAAGGGAGTGGAGAATAGGTGAGTCAACGGAGTTGGAGGATTTGCTTTTTTAGTCATTTTGCAATTTTGAGTGTGTCACTCGTGGGTTAATAACCTGTCTCGGCTTCTGCAATCATTCTAATGCTTGTTGTTGTTGCCGGCCGCCAAGAATCCAGTTCATTTGTCATTTAAACGCGATAGAGTTACTTGAGATAATACAGTGAGAGAGTGTGGGAACGATGGACTGTGACATTTCAAGTTTTTATTTTTGTTTTTTGAACTAGTGGGCCACATTTGCATATCAGAATCCATGAATGTGGAAATCTGAAATATTGACTATCTGCCAAAATTTTTAAATGAAAGTAAGCTAATGACGTGACGTGATAAAGGAAAGAAAGGGAAACCCGATGCATACATACATGCAGAAAAGTAATTAGCATAGAATGTCAAGTGTGATAAGTGGATGGGATATAGACAGGCAGGAGAAATAACTTGCCAGGCTAGAATGTGCATCGTATNTTTTTAAATGAAAGTAAGCTAATGACGTGACGTGATAAAGGAAAGAAAGGGAAACCCGATGCATACATACATGCAGAAAAGTAATTAGCATAGAATGTCAAGTGTGATAAGTGGATGGGATATAGACAGGCAGGAGAAATAACTTGCCAGGCTAGAATGTGCATCGTATGAGTAGGAGGGAACCACACAACCACCATTATCTGTCAAAAAACATGTTGATTTGCTTTAGAAACTGCAACTACTTCGTCATCATCCGAAAATAGTATACGGTACGTTGTGGGTTTGATACCAGTCGCTGACGCCGTTAACTTGCACAACTGCACGAGCAAAACTATTTGGTTTCGGAAGGAAGAGATTTGATCTTTGTTTACTCCGGGAAAATCGTTCTTCCTCTTTCGAGTACCATTAAAATTCTAGAATGAGCTAATTCGTTCTAGTCTGAAGCATGATAGACGTTTATGCATTGCCCTGTGGAAATATTTGTGGTTTTCTTAAATCCTCATGACCAAGACTCGGACTCGGAAGATAATTTTCAGCGTGGAATATTTTGGCAGAATGAAATTCCGCGCTGTGCAATTTGCTACGTTCTCATTCATGTGACCGGATGGGAGTAATCTGAACTTATTTTCATTGAACGTTAATTCTACCTAAGCGGAAATTTTATAATCACTTGGACTGTTTAATATCGCCAAGCAATGCTATGAATTGCAGTTTTTATGTCTACTTTTTTACTCGCTTTATGTTCAAATCTGAAGTATAGAAGCAGTTTGGGTCATTGCTTTGCAGCCAAAAGTTATTCGTGTGATGAGCCAATTTTAATACATTTGAGCAAGTAAACATGTTTTGCTATACGGTGAAGCAAATTCTTGTAAGGCCGGTGGCTCCTTCCCCAACAAGTAGCTTTTTAACCAGGACATTTACAAATTGAAATTTTGCCAGGCTCAAGAAATCCTACATAAATAGGAAACAGTCAAGGGCAAGGGTAACAGGTAGGTGTGGATGACAGGATAATGGGTGTCCCTATCTATTATTGTCTTTCGTAAACAAAGGGTTACATTTTCTCGGGTAATACTGGGAACAATGGCAGTAGCATGAATTGTATCAGCCCAAATCCAAAAACGGCATTAGAGCGAGACGCACGATCACACCAGTCTCCCTTAAGAAGTCGTCCCAATTTTCTAAGAATCATACGATTTTGAGGCTTGTCACCTGCACTTGAGTGTGAGATAATTCTCAGGACATTATACTACACTCCTTTACAAGATCCCATGCCGGTTCTCGAGAACCATTTACTACAAACTCTGCAAAGGACAGCGATGCATTGTTTGTTGATTCTAGTTTTCTTCCCAGGCTCGAGCTCAAACCAGGCCCAAGTGTTTTGGAACTGAATAGTGTTGTACGACTCGTGCAGGTCTTTATCCTATGACCATTCAATTAAGTTCAAATTGTTTGGATTTGTATTTAATTGATATGGCCATTTCAATTTTAATATTTTTCCTCCGTTCAGTGACCCTTCCGGGCAGCACATATTGTGCTGTCCTACATAATTTCTCGAATGACATTATGACATGACATGATTGTCATTTAACACTAATCAAGACAATACTTACATTGCATTCATGCATATGTAAGTATGCGTATGCGACTCATTAAAATTGTGTACTGCTCTGGCCCAGTAACTCATATATTGTGTGAGGCTTAATTATGTGTTAGGGTTCTAGCATTTTCAGTTTTTCCTATTGTATGTTTGTATGCTACGGAGCTATTGCGATAATTATTGAATGAAAGGAACTGGTGCTGTCTGGAAAAATACGGGCAACTTGGCTCATTAACTTATTGTGTAGTTACAAAATGAGAGTTCGATAACAGGGACATTTTTTCTCGAATTTTCTTCCACTCATGCGGAAGTAATGGGTTTATTTGTGAAATTGTTTTCAATTTAATTTTGTATTGTACTCAAGGACAATTCAGTTTGCATTGTATCATGCAACACTTTTTACTTTCAGTCAGTGGTTAAACTAGTTACTCTTACATACATTCATTTTGCTTGTTTAATATATTCAAAGCCCTGCAGTCCAATATCATGTGTCGTGAACGGCGCCACAGCGTCTGTTTCTTTTCTCTTTTATTGCTGTAATGAATTGGATTTTAATGGCTTAGCCTAATCTTCAGAAGATAAGTCGCATGTCATCAAATTTCAATATTGCAGTGAACTGTGAACTCTTTACTTGGTAGCTATTGGCAAGTTCAGACTAACGCTCCCTACGTAACTCTGAAAAATCGCCATCACGCCATTCCTTGTTTGAGGATATTATAATTAGGCTGAAGTCAAATTTTAAAAGAATTATATTAGTGTAGCTCAAGCCTTTGGGTTGTATGATTGAGTTGAGATTTGCTGAAAAAGCTATTGGTTAATTTGCATTTGTGCTGAAAGAACTGTCGACGAAAATGACATCTGTTCAAGGTTGCTCGTGCTTATACCTTTTTTTTGCAAAATAATTAATGGCACTGGTATTGAAATTTAATTTCAGATTCAAAGGTGCGAAGATACGGTGCAAACTTCAACATGCCTACCATTGATCCTGAGAGTGAGTCGGATGACTCCGACACTGAGGACAAGATTGAAAGACGGGATTCAACAGCAATGTTGGACAGTTGGTTGGCAGAACTGGACAATTTGACTGTGGTAAGATTTATTACAGGATATAACTGAACGTTTACATTAATGAATATGTAAATGAGGAGCATGTGTATTTTTTGTTACCTTTAGTGAAAGTTTTTTTTGTACAGGAAATCGATCCACTTCGGGCTGGCCCATTAAGATTTTCGAGCGCAACACTTGAGGATACACAAGAAGATGAGTTGAATGCAATACTTGGAGAACTGTCTGCCCTTCAAATGAATTTAGACAGAGAAATAAAGCAACCTGAGACTGATAGATTTTCGGGAGCGGATCCTAAAATTGGAAGCAAAACTGGACAAATTCCCTGTGAAAATGGTGAGGTCAAAATAATACATTGAACCCGATCCCATTCTCAAGTAGTCATGGCTAGGTGCAAATTGGCCTTCGCGCGTTTGACGTCGCAAAGGGAAAATTAAGTTTAATTATGATTGATTTTATAGGGTCAAGAACGAATAGTCCGGACAATGATTCCGGCTTCTCAGACAACGCATCACTACTATCAAGTGGAAGTTCCTTATCAGCCAGTGGTTCTAGCAGTGGAAGCAGTACTACTAGTATCCAAAAGGGTGGTGCTATGTCACCTCTTCTACCTGCAAGCGAAGTATGATTTTAACCTGGTATTGGCCTTGTATTTGATTAAATTTTAGCTTGACTTTGTTGCCTTGCAGGATGAGAAACGAGAAAAAATTCGTCAAGCTTTGGAGAAAATGAGAGCAGCCAATGTTACTAGACTCTATGTCAAAGCCTTTTCAGAGGATGGAAGCAGTAAGGCACTTATGGTTGACGAGACTATGACATGTGGACGAGTCCTAGCGTTACTGGCAGGTAAATTCCCAAGGTTTTGGTTTAGAGAGATTTGTAGTTTAATAGTCATGTAGTATAGTGATTTTGTAATTTTAAAGATTTTATTTTGACAATTTAGTACACGTTGACGTTAGTAATTACAACTAACTTAATTTCGTTAGAAATGTAGACTTTGAAAATAATATTACAAATTCCAAAATTAAGCCCCTCTATTAAACCCAAGTTAGGAGCAATAGGGATACAGTTTGTTTATTAATTTTTTATTTGAATATGTACAGACAAAAATCATGTGCCGCTGAACACTAAATGGGCTCTTACCGAGCATTTGCCTCATCTTCAAATGGGTATGTCTTTTTTTT
>JAAXYW010002501.1:0-15022 GCA_036851895.1 Orthonychiurus folsomi | reverse complement strand
CTGAATGTTATGAGGAATTATGGGATGGAGTCGTGTTTGGAACCAATTCCCACAATTTCTTCCACTCATCAATAAACTTTTACCAATATTAACCATCCATTCCGGGAGTCCATTCCCCCCGACACAGTTTACTTTCTCTCCATTTTAAATCCTGGGAATGAAAACCTCCTTGACCTTTTCAGTCAAGCCAGTACGTAGCAACGTAACGTAAGACGTAATAGTCAAAGGGCTTCCAATAAGAAAAGAGATTTATTGGAGACGGCAAGGAAGAGGACGGCAGAGATCAGAATCGGTAAGCAAATATTAAAGCCAGCTGGGTTGGATGACTTCACCCCTTGAATCTCAAAGAGAATCCAAAGTACTTTGACTCTTCGCTGTCGAATATCAACTGAATTGTGTACTGACTGAGCGGGACAGGAAATTAAATAATTCCGTTTCCTGCTTTTCATTCTGGTAGGACTGGGGGGAAAGCAGATGCCGTAAAGTAAGGTTTGTCATGTTTTGATACTACTTCATGGAAAGCACTCCCCCCGAAAACTCAAAATGGAGATACATTTCCTTCCGACTGACTCCTTGACTGACGGACGAGAAGTGGGAAAGGAGGACCCGTAGCAGAAAATATAAAGTCTTCCTCACTTTCCAGTTTATTGTCTCGCGTCAACGGGCTCATTCGTCATCTGCCAAATAGCATGCCTTCTTCGCGTGCCCTGAAGGTAAGGCCTTTGAAGCATGAAACCCTTGTTCATTGAAAGGATTTTAATGAAAGAGTCGACGCTTTTGGTGGTAGAAAGGGACAATTGACATTCATACTTTGAAGTTAGTTAAGGATCGTGCTGTTGGTAGTCAAATGTGGTTACCACACTCTTATCATCTGAATTTATGAATACAATGTGTAAATATGAATTACAAACTGTGAACGCCAATGAAGAGGGAATTAGAAACAAGTTTAGGATGTAATTGACATTCACCCCTTGGTATTTAACTACGTACTATTTGGAGTGAAGTGTGGTTTGACCAAAGCCTTAACACTGCAGTTATTGAATAGTTACATAATGAAAGTTTGAGGTTCTGAACAACGGCAAAGATTGCAAATGTTTTAATGGTTATGATATTCCACGTCGATGCCAGTTACAATATTTTAAAATTGGACTCTAATCTTATGTTTCATATTTTATTAGATGGTTTTAATGCATTTATTCGCTTTTATCAAATGTTCCTAATACTCCATTTCAACTATACAAATTAAAACCTGCGGCCCATGAGGAGATGAAAAAAAGTCTTTTTATTTTTGCTTTGTATTCTAAAATATATGAGTAAGTGCATATATCAATGTCAGATCAAACCCGAATACAACTAACAAACGTGCGAAGAAAAATAGCAGTCGATCGGCATTAGAGCACAGAATTCATCCAACAATTTACTTTGGGAGTGTTTCTAAAATGTAACAAAAAAATTGCCTTATTTCATTCTCTGACTGACGCTGTCCGTTAGTAACAGNTGTAACAAAAAAATTGCCTTATTTCATTCTCTGACTGACGCTGTCCGTTAGTAACAGCTGAAGCTGTCAGTACTGCATCATGCTTGTTTCCAAATTTGTTAAAGCATACTCAAATTGAAACAAACGAAACTGAAAGGATCCCTGGATAGCTTGCAACTCGATTCCAAAACAATGCACATTATAATCCTTTCCTAATAAACATAAATGCCATAATCTGATTCACATTGTTTCTCTAAAGAAAATTCCGGTGCTTGATGGAATGGCGCGATCACTTTTGTCGTCGGTTTGAGTATTTCTAAGAATAACTAACTGTCTAATAGAGAAGGAGGAGGAAGAAGACCAAAAAGGAAGCTCTCCCTCGAATGGTTAGCCACAAAAGCCTAACAATCTTAGAAAAGAAAACAAGGGGACAGCCATCAAATCCTGGAAGAGGGGACAATGAGTTAAAGCAATTTATTCCGCCGTGCGTAGTAATAGTAAAACTATGGAACCACTCTCCCCCCACCTTGACTCTCATCTTTTGAGAAGATATGAATGATGAAAAGGAAGATCTAGAGAAAGTTGACTGGAGAGAGTCATTCGGAAAAGGGGAATGGGGAGGAATCTACATGGGCTTTTTTGGGAGGGAAGGGCCGAACATCCTTCCTTGTTTCTTCCAAGGAAGCGACTTGTCAGCCAAACAAGAAGGACTTATGAGGAATGACTCAAAGAACGAAGTAAGAGTATCTAAATGGAAAATCCGGTCTCTCTCTCAGTCAAATCCCAACTCTCTTTCCCGTATCCTTTTCAGGATGAGTTTCAATAAGTTTTTTGGAAGTAGTCACCTTGAAGAGTGCTTGCGTAGTGTACGGGACTTGGGAATGTGTAGGGGTAGTCAGTCGTAGTGTTTGGAACTTTCATGGTTATCCCACCACTGACTTTAAGTGGAAATTTCTGAGCCAATTTGAATTGAACATCTCATGCGGGAAACTTGCATATTTCACACTCCAACAAATTTTGCGTGAGGGAGGACGGGGGAGGAGGACCCCGTGGATTTCTTTTAGCATAACAGTGGAGTGCAGTGTGCGTATCTGCACTGACAAAAAAATATTTTTAAAAATCGGATTTTATGCTAAATCCACGCTTTCCCTTATCTTGGGAATTAAGGGCTTTGCCAACGGAGTTTATACTTTATTGACTCCGTTGTGATAATTTACCTTATCAGTCCCAAATTTTGAGTGCAAGACATTTGGACTCAAAGGGTTGCAGAAAGCATTTACCAGAGTCAAAAGCCAAGAGCTATTTATTTTCTCTTTTCAAAGGAAATGTTGCCTCAATAATTATTATTCATCCGGGCTTTTTAATATGACATTGAGGTATCGCTAATTGCAGTCATAATGAGAAAGAATTTTTTAACTTAATAAGTTAGTAATAATTTTTTTCATTTTTCTACTGAATTCTATACAGGATTTGAATTTGAATTTATTTACTGACAATAAGGATTGGAATTAGAAATCAGAGTAAGATAACATTTGGCAAACCTGAAAGAGCTGCTGAAATTGAAATGATCCTACAATTTTTGTCCATAAAATTTCCGCATGCATTGGACAATTATCAAGATTTCTCCATTGTCAGATTTTCCCAAGCACTGACATTTATGGAAGCCAGTGATTCACGGAGACTACATTTTCCACACATGAAGCGATAGGAGAATAAACGTCAATGGATCTGACGGTTATTGTACCTTAGAGAAGTATTAAATGCAGGGAATCCCTCCCTTGTACTTTTTATGATAATTTTAGTTCCCGCACTACATTATTCACAATTAAAGCGTGGCGTTTGTCTTCAAAGGGAATCAGGATGAGAAAGTGTCCTTGCTCCCGCCTAGTTAAATTATGTATTCTGTGAATCCCTTCAGGGTGTGAGAACTGTTTAGGAAAACCAAGAGTAGCACCATCAAAAATCGTGACACAAGCACTTATCGATCCCTAACGAGAAATGCTTCAATTCAAACCCAAAGAGTTTCGCACAAATGTTCTCAGTCGGCGGCTCTCCTCTAGCGGACACACAATCATCCCTCTCTCCTCCTCCAACCCCTCTTCTCTAGCCGGCAAATACCACTCATCTGTCCTCCAAACCACAACGACTCCAAATACACCCTTCTTCCAAACACAATTTTGTTAAAATTTAAAACGAAATTTAAAAAAAAAAGTTTTAATCAATCCTACCAGAAAATATTCTAAGAAGTTGCAAAGAAAAAAAAGTGCAAGTTGACATTAAGTGATTTGTGTGTGATCCCAATTCCAAAATTATCCATTTTTATCTCTTATTTCGGGTCAACTGGAAGGCAAGGATCAGCTCTCTTAGGACAAAACTAAGTGGAAGATGTTCGTGCATCCCACAATCATATTTCTACTCTTCTGCGTTAATTGGACGCTCTCAACTCTGGGTAATTGGAGCAATTAATGAAATTAGCAAACATTAGAGTGTCGCTTTAGTCAAGATTAAAGAGTCTTCCCTTCCTCCTTTTAGTTCTCTTAAATATGTCAGCTGATCAGAATCTTAAGTAGGAACATATACTAGGGCATTACACTCCGGATAACGGTATCAAGTTTTGGCATCTAAATTCAGAGGAAAGTAAACTTTGAATAAAACGAATACGTTTGCTTTTATCTGGCAGCGAGGGTTATTTTGGGCTTTATCCTGGGGACTGACTGAATAACTAAAAACTACTCCTTCCACAATAAACATTTTAAAAAACGCCGTATGATTTATTTACGAAAAGCTAATTTGTATTAAAACTGAAACAGTTATTGCATTCAGGATTCTATTGAGCTTAATATTCTGTTTCTTTTGACTAGTAAACTAAATTTGGCATAGCTTAACTATTGCGATAATCTTTGACACGAGGCATCCAATTTTTCTTAGCGTCAACTACGTCAGCAATCATAAGATTAAAGAATGCCTTCAGTAAATCACTGGATTCCAGAACCCACGAACATAATCTCTAGAAAATACTTTCAAATTAAATTTGAATCCGATTTCCACTCATCAAACCAAATCTAAACCACACAATCACTTAATTTCTCTTCCTGTAATTTCTGGTTTCGGTTGGAAGTTTCAAATTTGAGCTTGTGGTGATGGGAAGTCCTTGTATTTTAAAATTAGGTGTGGTTACAATGTACCGTGTTTCGGTCCCGTTCCCCTTTGTTCACCAACCGATGTATCAGACGCAAAGGGGGAAATGGGAAAGTGGGGATTATAGAACAAGCCGAACGTAATCCTCTCATTAGATGCCTTACGACTTTTATAAGGGAAAAGCGACGAGGGCCATGGATGGATTTTGAACTTTCTCCGGCCTCTCTTTCCCTACTCGGGTGTATTGCATTGGTATGGGTCGTAGCGGCGGTCGTGTAATCCTTGTCATGGCTGGCGGATGTTACATTTTAATTTGGTTTAGTTAGTCTTGGGTTTTTGAAGGAAAGGCGGAGCCCATCATCCGACGAATGGGCCAAAAACTTATTATGGGAAGCAAAACTTGTGTTGAACAAGATAGCGCATTAAAAGGATTGATAGAAAGTTTAGAGGTAGTGGTTTTACAATTTCCTTCGTCCATTAGCTTACAGTTCGATCCTCTCCTATGAATTTGTGAGTGAGAGACTTTTCTTCCATCTAATGGGGTGCAGTATTCATTAAGACGTTTAGCATTTACGGAATTCATTTCTTAATTTATTCTGAGAGGGAACGGCGATTCATTTTTAATTAATGTCGGATCCAGGACACGTCTACACAATCAACTTAATTGCTTTGTTTCACAGACTTTCATTTTATTACAATTAAACTTTTCAAAGTCTCTTCCGGAAGGTTTTGTCCATGGATTCCATTACAACATGCACAAATTGATTCAACCCCGCCGGCGAACGTTTAATCGATGTGTAAAGTAAAATCCGCTCTGAAATTAAATGAGGCACATAATAATAACCCCAGGCAAATTGGTAGGCATTTCGTAGGAGTGCACCTTGTGTCGGGAAATGTACGCGCACAGTGCAATGCATGCAGACGAACAATTCTTTCCCAGCTACATTTCTAAGATATTGATAAGACACTTCCTCCTTTCCTCGGAAATTCCACTCCATGACCTTATATAAATCCTGGAAACGCAAAAGACAAATTTATTGCTCTACAATTAGGGGGGTGGGGGAGGTTGTTCCACCTAATGAGTATTAATATTGATGAGGAAGCGGGAAATGGAACATACTACGTTTCGTATCCTTGTGTTAAATTTTTTCGCCCAAGACTTGTCTTTGTCAAAAGGAAAGAAACTTTGATGTCTCGTCGTCTGTCCGTACTCACAGCAATACTTTTACCCTTTGCCCATAGAATTCCGCACAAGAAATTGGGGTTGTCGAGAAAGTTTGAAGAGGTGTCAGAGGTCTAATTACATGGCTGGAATTGGAATAAAGGAAAAGTTCAGTTTTCACTACCAGAAACCACATATCCCCTACCGCCAATCCTTCACTTTTCCTTCAAAATAAAGTTTTGAGTTAAACAGGAGGAATGAAATAAATTGTGGGGCGGGGACGAGCGTGTCATGTACTGCTGAGTAATGTTCAAGTTAAACTCGGAAATTGGAACTAGGGTCTTCCGTCGGATATGCACAAAAGTTATTCTGGTCTGGTAGTGATACAGGTAGGGGGAGCCCGTGCGATTTGATTGGTATATTTTGGCGTTATTTCTTAGTTGGGCAGGCAGCAGGCAGGTGTGAGTCTTTTTTAAATTTAATTGCCAATTCGCAAGAATAAGCGCCGCGTCAAAAAATTATATTAACTCCAAATATGTATTTAAAGTAAAAAGGTGTTTACGTTCCATCTGTTTAGTCTTTTACAACTTATTTGTCTAGACTGACTGATTGGTCGAATTGTGGTTTGACACAGCAAACAAGAATCCCTTATTGCAATACACTAATTGGGTTCGCTGAGAATTACAACGAAAGTGACTAAATATTTCGTGGTCTCTGAGATAGCTATTTGTGAGCGTCATCCAACCGATCAAATACAAACATAGTAAACTTTCAACAAAGAATACAATCCGATGGATGATGATTACCCGTTACTATCACCGTGCGCGTGTAAAAGTAAATTAATAAATTTTATTACGTAGCTCACAATTACCGCACGCCGTAGACGGAACCTTTGATTAAAGCAGAGCTGAGGTCCGCTCCAAATATGAATCTGAGTTAAGGTTTGTTTATTTAATAAATTGCACGGGAATCTTAAGGACTTAATTAAGGGTACGGACGCCTCCAGCGTCACAAAACTGACTCTGATTTCACATTATTAATTAATTCAATCCAACTCCTACCTCGACATAATAAATTATTCAGACGGCACTTGTGGGCTCCTCGCACTTAATTAATTTGTGAATTCCAACTTAAAGAAAATGGGACGAGAAGAAATTGGAAACCCAATATTTCTTCGACACGGGGCACGTCGCGGCGGCGGCGGCGGCGGGAAACGGACGGAAGCCCAAATCTTTTCTCATTCTAGAAAAAATGTTGTTCTCCTTTCCTTCCCCATCAGTCCCTCCCAAGTCCATCCCTCAGCATGCAAAGCTGAAGAAATACGAGAAAGGAACTAATGATGAGATTTTCATCAGGTTTACGTTGTGATCTTCAAGTGTTTTCACAGTGCCTTTCCCCCATTTCACATGAAAAATAATTCCATCCAACAGCGGTCCTTGTGGTGTGTGGGGTGCGGGCGGCGACGGCAGCGGACGGATTTCTTTTTTCTTTCCTCCAACTCCTTCCGTCTCTGGATCTCAATCCGTCAGCCTCTGGGTTTCAATTAATTTTTGATGAGAATTCCACTCTTTCCGTCGGTTGGAAGCCTTTATTCCTTTTGTTTGTTGGGTTGTAGTCCCGGAAATCCTGGAAGGTGGGTTTGAGTCCTTGCGCGGCGGCGGTCGTGGACCTTTTCAAACATAATTTCTTCTTCCGCTGAATTTGGGGGGAGGGAAATCCCTCACTTGAAATGCAAGTAATGTAGTGTAATGAATTGTAGAGCTGTCAACGATTCCTCTTCCCTTGTACTAAGGAAGGCTGAAGGAATCGTAATCGTTTCTGAGCGTAAACGCTTGAAATACTCCAGATTTGGATTTAAAGCTCACTTGTCTCGGTCAAGTATTTCCTGCTTCCCCGCTCTCTGGGCTGGAGAGCGAATGGCTCGGACTATTTTACATTCCATTTTAAAACAATGCAGTTCCTTTTCCTTTCACGGATGAATACGGAGTTTGGGAGTGTGAGCTCCCAAATTAAACATTCAGCCTCAGCGGGGATTTGAAAGGGAGGAGACTCAAATTGCTCTTGGAACTAAAAGTCAGGATGTCATGCATTCCTATGAATTTTAATAAGTGAAATGAATAACCCCGACCTCTAATGAGTTTATGGGAAGATTTTAATTACTTTCCTTTCCGGAATATTAATTCAGATGATTTGACTGTCTGTGGTGAGGGCGGCGGGAGGGGTTTTGAAGAAAGGCGTTCCACTTTTGAGATGAAAGTTGGAAATGCGGCAGTTTACATTTCACACAATACAGTACTGTGTGATTGCAAATATTTAAACAAATTAAAAGAATAGCTGGAGGACGATTAAGTGTTCTAAAATATTTACATTAATTGCAGTTTGTAAGATAGTTGTGAAATTTTTTAATATTTCCCGGGATAGCATATTTTAACACAAACCATACTTGCAATGTTCATATGAGTCATGTCGTGTAGGATATGAATTTTATTAACGTAACATTGAATTATAATTCTGACAGTAATTTAATACTTTAGAATTAAAATTAAAAATAAACTGTTTTAAATTGTTTATTTTCTTGTATTTTATATTTTTAAATATATTTGTTTGTTTTATTGTAATGATCTCGCATATCGTATTCGTAATACATAAAATTTAAATTCCGAGCGAAAAGCGCTTGCTTTATATGCACATTAAGCACGGACTGCACCGAGAATGTGTTAAATTCGAATTGGATGCGGAAGAATAGCTGAGAATCTCGTCCCCAATTTCGCACGGCTTGGTTTTGGCAAGCTGATGCTCCCATTGTGTGAAGAAAGGCGTTAAAAGGGAAGAAAACTGAGCTGCCGCATAGTCGCCCTGCCATACCTTTTCCTTTTCTTCTGGGAAAATGGGTTTGGGGGAAAAAGGAAAGTGAGCACCTTCTGGAGTGCCTCTCTTAAGGTTCATATCGTATGACTTACACATTACATAATATTTCAATTTATGCTTCAACACACTCATTATCCTAGCCCTTTCTCCTCCATAGCCCAGCAACTTCTCCAACAGCTGGAGTGAGACTTCCAATTAATTTTTTATGGAGTCTCCTGGCCTCTACTCCTAATGACTCCTAATGACTCTTCCATACATAGCAAAATGCACTCTGGTGACCTCTCCACTTTACCCACTCGTCCCCTCCCCCTCCAAACTTTTCTCACTTTATTAAATAAAAATAATCAAATAATTTACTTCCTCCCTTTGATCCACCCGCGATTGGCCCACAAGACTATTTTCAATTTTAATCCTCTTTTCTAAGCAAATGGGACTTGAAAGTTCCGTAAATTTATAAATAAATATATTAATTAATATGCTACTAGTACTTGGAGAGGGAGGTTCAAGCTGCTTCAGGTTCTGAGGCGTACTGGGCTGGACAGAATAAATTATTAGTTAGGACATCACGGATTGCTATCACGAGTCAGAAACTGATAGAATATTCTAATTCCTTGCAAAAGTTTTCGTTAGAATCCAAACAACACATGTACCTAAAATATTCGGAATAACCCTAATCCTCCAAAGTACCTGTTCATATTTAATGGCTTTGGATTTTGAAGCTTATTACATTAAATTATTATGTAGGCCGGAAATGTTAAAGTACAAATACACGCAAAATCTTCTTACGTGGACTAGTTTCTGTAATTCCTGTTTTAGTTTCCTGCATGAAATGTAAATTGCCTAGTTTTAACATCCTCCAACTCTCATGATTCATCTTGATGTACTTTTGTGTTAATTTTAACAATAAATAATTACTTATCTGACGACATGTGAAAGAAAATGTAATGCAGAGCTCTGAGATGTAATAGAAACGATAATAAAAACAAAAACGGTGCGAAAATAGGGGGCTAGGAGTACATTTTTTAAGATTCGTAGCTAGTTTGACAAGGCACGGTTTTCCACAGTTATGTTATGCCGATAGCTCTGACAATCTATATCAATTACGAACATCATGAATTTAAATGAAACACCTGACCATTTACATATTAACTTGTTTTGTGTGAGACATATTGGCAATAATAAGCAAATTCCTTGCTATATTACAAATGCAGTGTGATGTGAGGATCATGTATTGTTCAGTATGGCGCAACGTTAAGCGACAACTTGCAAAATACATGTCCCATTCCACGCGTGCTTCAGTGAAATCAATTAAATTTCAAAACACACATTAAATTAATGTAACACAAACACTGGGCCCGGGTCCAATCCTGAAACCAAGCATTTCCTTGATCCGACTCCCGTTATCTTTTGGTTACATGCTTTCCACTCACTGAATCCAATCTTAAGTCCCTGCTAATGCAGGACTCACTAAGAAATCCTCATCCAATCCTCCACAAGCTTGAAGCTATAAAGACAATAATTAGAAAGGCCAATTTTGGACTGGTCTATTTCTCAGGATAAGAATTGGCTGGCAACTGGGAATAGGGTTTTTGGGGCTGGGGGCTTGCTTGGTGGACTGGAGGATAGCCCAAAATTAATCCGTTTTCCGATCCCCCTTCTCTCCTACTGCCCGACTTCCAGAAATATGAAATAATTGGTTTGCTTTTCCTGAGTTTAGATTACGAGGCGGATTCTGAGGAGATGACGAGTACGACTACCTCCGAGCCCCTTCCCTACTTTGATGACCACACCAATTTAACAAATATAACGGCACCACTTGGGTCCACAGCTTTCCTTCATTGCAAAGTCAATCTTCTCAAAGACAAAACGGTGAGTTGTTCATTTTAGATTTATCACAAAATCAATTTGAAGAAAATGAGCCACGAATCGTCTGCGCAATTAACCTATCCGCCGCAGCACAATTGAACTGTTCAATTAAATTGACTTGGTTGAATTCTTAATAATTTCTTTAGAGGTCGCCAAATTTAGTGTGTTAGAATGTCCTACTCTTTGGTTGAGGCGGATTCTGAGGAGATGACGAGTACGACTACCTCCGAGCCCCTTCCCTACTTTGATGATCACACCAATTTAACAAATATAACGGCACCACTTGGGTCCACAGCTTTCCTTCATTGCAAAGTCAATCTTCTCAAAGACAAAACGGTGAGTTGTTCATTTTACTTATCAGATTTATCACAAAATCAATTTGAAGAAAATGAGCCACGAATCGTCTGCGTAATTAACCTACCCGCCTCAGCACAATTGAACTGTTCAATTAAATTGACTTGGTTGAATTCTTAATAATTTCTTTAGAGGTCGCCAAATTTAGTGTGTTAGAATGTCCTACTCTTTGGTAGGTCATATAATATTATACTCCCCAAAGAACTCCAAGCAGTAAGTTCAGTAGTTGGAATGGAAAGACATTTCCAGCACTCCTCCTCTTGAGTCCGGATCCCCTCTCTTATTTCAGACATTCTATTTTATTTCCCCATTCATGTCCAAGGATTCTTCCGTTTCCTCCTTCTCCCATTATCCGAACTCCAAATTCACAACTTGAAACTCCTGAATAGATCTCCTCTAACCCACCACCAACTCCCACCATAACCAACCACACGTTCAAGGGCATATGTTTAGGTGAGGAAAATGTTTTGGGGGTAATATCCAGGAGTCTCTCGTTTCTTTTTCAATACAAACTCCCCAACTGTTATGAGTGGCTCTCAAGAGAAACTTTCTCCCAGACTTCTTGTCCGGGTGCGGGTGTAGCAAAGCATGCGAACATGTCAGGTTTGCCTTGGAGCACGTTTTTCAAAACTTGTTAATGATGGCGGGTAAAATATTTGCGCCAAAAGTTGTAAGTCCTTTATATTTTAAAATTTCCGTGCCATTCAGAATATTTAATATGGCGGGCAAAATATTTGCGCCAAAAGTTGTAAGTCCTTTATATTTTAAAATTTCCGTGCCATTCAGAATATTTAATATAAAACTATAAATTACATATAAATCCTAAGTTCCCGAGTTTGTTCTGTATTTTCCGTTTAGTCGTACTTCTCAGTTACCCGGTCCAGGTACACCGCCGCAAACTGGCATACAAATAGACTTCTCTATCACACATTTCATAGCGGCTGACATTTTAATATGTTCACTATCCAAACATCCAGTTTATAGAGTTTTTTTTTCTTCCAACATTTTTTATTTCATTTTATTGCACAAGTTGACCAGAAACGTTTTCTCAGACCATTTCCTCCAATCAAACCTGCCATTGTTCACATTCCCTCTGATTTGTTGTGGTTTCCCAACTTTCCCAACTTCAAAACAAAAGTCCATGTCCGTGGTTTTGATTTCCTGTTTATCGAGGCCAATACCCTTCCATTTGAGTTTTTCACCCAGAATACGTGCGCACATTCCATATCAAATTAATTTGTTCCTCAGTGACGCTGCTGTGGGTTCCAGGAACATTTCAAAGGCAATGCATCGTCCTTGGGCGAATGCACAATCCCCGGATGACATTTGTAAATAAATCTCTTGACTCCTCACGTACGTTTGCATGTATGTGGTCGCGGTCGTCGGTTCGATGCGGTGGAGTAGTAGTATTTACCCCGAGAACAGTAGACCTTGGAGGCTATAAACACACAAAAGAAAACCAATACTTCCGCAAATACAGGTTCACATTTGCAACATGCATGAATAAATTTATCTTTACCTCGTCTTCTAAGTACAAGATCTTCTTCCCCCGTCACCACAGTCCATCGTTCCTCCAGTTTCACCACAACGCACGGCACCGGTCGTCATCCTCTTTTCCTCGTCCTCGTCCATTTTGCTATTGCTCTAAGCTCTACTTTCCCATTTTATAAATTTCCTCTTCCTTTGACCCGAGTTTAACCAACCATTCCAAGCTTGGCCGAACCCAAATTTCGTCCTCTTGAGGTATGGGAATGGAATGGCCCTCCAAAACCGTCGCGTCCTGCATGCATTTTCATCCTCACGTACGTACATACATTACGGGCTATACTATGTAGTTCTATCCGTATAGGCTGATTTGCTTATTTACAATCCTCCATGAACTTATGATCCTGGGCTTTGTTCGAATTTTGTGAGGGAAAAGTTTTCCATTGTAGTACTTGAGTCCTTCTTGGCTTAAATTGGCAAGCTCTATCTACTTTACTTTTGGCTGGCCGTCACGTCGGCCGTGTGTCTGTTGTTGTCCTTGTTTTGGCGACCAAGGATTCCTTCCCGTAAGTGTACATGATTGGTTTGGTGCTCCCCGGAAGCTCAGAGGGTTTTTTTTTCGTACTTGTACGTACGCACGTACATGTTTTTACTTAGGAGAATACATAGTACAGAGGGATAAGGATAAAGGGGCGCCTTAAGTCCGGATGTCCCTGTCCTCTGTTCCCATGTATTGATTTGTGGGTCCGACCATTTGTCTTGATAACCAACTTTCACTTTATTGCCGTCCCCGTGTCCTCCAAACCGCATCGCCAGGCCATGTGCTTTTTCTGGGTAAAAAAGGAACCAGGAATCAGAAATGATATGTGCGTTCCTGTGATATGCGTATGTACGTATGCACTTTCCACGTTCGAAATGGATCAAATCCGGGGCTGACGGGATTTCCCTCCTGTCTACAAACAAGTACTTGGACGGCAGATGATAGCCCTGTCAGATTTCAATTCAACCGTGACAAAACGAGTAACCACTCATCGATTCCGATGGACCTGAAAGTGAGCCCAGGGTCTTCAAATTGAAAGGAATCATTCGGTGGGAACTTTTTGCTTTTTATTTCCATCTTCCATCTACGTCGTATGGTTTCATCTGACGTCGGTTAACTTTCGAAACGAGCGAAGACGAAGAAAATATCTTCCATACATACCAGGAAATTGAACTTTTGTTTTTGTTCAAACTAAACCCCATCAAAGTTTTGAACGGTGTTGTGACTACTAATTATTTTTAATTAAAGAAATTTTAGAACATTGCATATTGTTTGCAATAGAATAGAAAATACATTTGCATTTGGAGGGGAAGGATCCCTTTTGTCGGCTGAGTCAACAAGGAAGTGACTGACTGGCTCCATTGTTTCAAACTCAACTCAAAGTACGAGGTTCGGATGTGTAGCAGTTGGATGCCTTCAATTTGATTTTGTTCCCCCAATCAATGCTGGGCTGCTCAGATCACGTTTCTCAGAAATGCACACAAGTGGCCGGAAGTAATTCGTGGTTAATGAGATTAGAGGACTATCTGAAGGTGAGCCTTGGCAAACAGACAGCCCGCCGGATCCCGTCCGCCATCCGATGCATTTACTGCCAACTTTTCATTGTATCGTCCAAGCTCTGACGTGCGTTGTGATTATGGAGGACTGGATGGCTGTAACAATGAAATACACATGAGAGATGCGTACACAACACAATACACAGCGAGAATAAACCTAGGATGATATTTTACTTCGATTTGGATGCTTCATTACCTTTTACTCAATCGGAGCAGAAATTCTAGTTCTGGTTCTCCAGATAATCTTGGTTGGGAATTACTCTGTCAAAAATCTAATTCAATGTACTGCACTGCTGAGATGAGGGATTTTTTAGTAATTTCGAGGGTAGTAGTTTTGAAGAGTAGGCTAGTTCTTTGGTTGTATACATTCAAAATGTTAGGATTGTAAAATTATAATTTTGCATAAAATTACAAATGAAGAATTTTGGTTACACGCCGACCAAAGATTTATATATAATGGAGGAAGATTCTCCCCTTACGTTAATGCAACATTGAATCCACATACGCCATGTTAAATCTGCGTTATTCCCACGTTGCTAAAATGTTCACTGGGTTAGTCTTCTTTTAAGGTCAGTTTAGTTGTAAGCACTGTTCTTGTGCTCCTAAAATTTTATTCCAATTATTTAGTCACCGGTGCGTAAAATTTAGCCTACATTTCAAAAGCAGTAGTTAAAGAATTCCATAACCCATGACTGGTTTATAAAATGATTGCTCAACTTTGTGAGACAATATTTCATTCGTGGAGAGATCCATGTCAAATGCTTCCACCCCACCTGACTGGCCCAGGAAGAGAAATTTCGAATTAGTAGGAACACGTAAAAGTAATTCATTCTGGGGGCTACGACCGACGCCATCCCTTCTTTTACTATTTTCCGCTTTAATTCATCCGCTGGGTTTGGTGTGCTGCACTGTACTTGCTAATTTTCACACGTTTCAAACTTGGGTAAAACTGAGCAGAAATCTTAATGATGGGGAACGAGGTAGGATTTTCTCAAAGTAGTAATTACGAAGTTGGGACGAGCCTCCAATTCACGTCGGAATCGACGTGCTCCTCCGCCGTGAAATGGTTCATCTTT
>JAAXYW010002500.1:0-15025 GCA_036851895.1 Orthonychiurus folsomi | reverse complement strand
CCTCGTCTCTCAAATGGATGTGCTATTACGCAAATTACACCCAATGTCATGTTTGCCATGTCTGGATAGAATTGTAAATTTGGCTGTATCTGTTGAGCAGATCAAATTTACATATGCGTTTTAGAGATGGAAATGAATCATGTTCTGCTTTGTCTTTTCCGCTCCATCCATCCATTTACATTAATAAACTACACCGTGTCAAGTCAATTGTACGTAATCCTACCTAATCCATTCTAATATTCTGCAATGTAGACATTTTTGCATTGGTTTGAAACCATGCACTACCTCCTACAAATAGAACATTTTCCTGTTTTATGCTAAATGATTTCAATACTGTAACATGTAATCAATTCAAATGTAGGCGTAATTTTATGAAAGACTTATGACTGCTTTTACATATATAAAAATTCTCAAACGAGAAACACACGAACGATTTCCGCCCGTATTGGTAAAAGTACGCCTCAAAGCCATCAAACTAATTGAAATTTGTAGTTGGAATTCAATTCAAGCTTACATTACATTGAAATTTTTTAAAAAGCCCGCTCTTTTAGGAGCTCATATGATTCTAATTTCAGTATCACTATTCGGTTGTCGCTGCCTTGTTGCGTTCACACTGTGCATGGACTTTACTTATTCCTCAAATCTAACCAATGTGTTGTAGAAAATGTGTGCCTGTCAACCACAGAATGCTGCAGAGTCAGAGAAGAGAATAATGAGAGAAGTGACTATTAAAGACATAGCCAAATCTACAGTTATTAATTGAACCTGCGCAATAAATGTTAATGATGTGAAAAAAATTTATTTCAAAAAATGTTACATTAGTGATGTGCTAACACCAACTATGCATAACTGCCTAATAGATTGCTAAAGTACGCAACGGTATAAATTTCAAAAGTAAAGCGTCTCTCGAGCTTGTCAAAATATACAAAATACCAAAAATACTTTGAGTGGAAGGTTAGAAAATATGACCTTGAGTATATAATAAAATTATTTAAGTAATCACCGACCAAATGAAAATTTCAACAAATCAAGCCTCCGTAGTACGCAGTAATTGTCTTCGTCTTCTCTTTGAGCATGTTTTGCTCTATTTCCACCTTGTGTCCTACTCCGGCTAGCTCTTTCAACTGAAAAATTCGAAACACAAGCATGTAAGAATGCGTGAAAAATTACTAGCTTCGTTACTAGTTTCGAGAATTTGAATATTCAGTAAACTGCGTCAATTTCAAAAAGAAATTTAAAGAATGCCAGCCAAGAACAATCTAAGGCAACAAGCGTTCTATTCTTAAATTTACCTGATCCTGGTCCACATTGCGTGGAACATAGTAAGCAATGTTTGGTGAAATGCTCCGAGCCAGAGCGTGAACTTTGTACCCGTCCAAAGGAATCATCGTTTTGAGATTAAACGCAGGCGAGCGCAGGTAATCCACACCACCCCAAGGTGGGCTGAGAAAAACTACATCAGCCTTCAAATTCGAAGCAACATCCATGAAGTCTGCACACATAAATGTGATCTTGTCCAGAACGCCATACACTGCTGCGTTGTTTTTTGCCAATTCAATCTTTTTGGAGTCGATATCAATTGCAATCACTGTAATAAAGCAATTGGTAAAATTTTAAATATATCTTAATAATCATAACTCTTAAGCACAGTCAAAGTTTGGTATACCTTTGCCACATGTCTTTGCAAACTGAATAGTGTTTCCTCCGCATCCACAGAATGCGTCAATTATGACTCCGGGAGTCTTGCACCGATGAGCAATGTGCACCGCAATCTCCTCTGGAGTCACGGAATACCAGGACTCTGAAGAAAGCGCATATTTAATTGTAAATCACTAACAATTGCCATATTTAATTGTAACAATGTCCAAAAACTCAAAAGTTCAAAACAATAATTATTATTCACCTTCGTCAAGTTGAATGCCCTTATCAAATTTAGAGAACAGATGATATCTCTGATTGTAATATTTTTTCATTTCTGGTTTCTCGAAAAATAGCAATGGATAGGTTTTGTTCTTCTTCTTTCGCCTCGGGATTTCCGTACCAGTAAAGTCAAAGTAGTCAGCCAGAGCAGTCACCGGAGCGGTTTGAGCTCGAATGATTTTATCAGCAGATAAAGAATCCGATCCAATAGAAGGGGAACCAAATAAACGAGATTGGGGTCCAAGTTGACCTAAGTTTCGCGGTAATTCAAATTTGGCTGTTGCAGGTATTACGCTTGCAAAGTTTTGTTCCTCTTCAAAGCCATCTTGTCCAAATTTCCTTTTCAGTGATCTGCTCCTTGCAATTACATTTGAAAGAGGCTCGTTCTCTTTCGTGAGTAGGAATGGGTTTAATCCTGCCATTTTTGCCTCGCGAGCATTGGTGACTTTAGTTGTCAAATTGTCGTTTCGTGTAACCAGAAATGGATTAAAATCTGCTTCCTCATCCTCACGAGAGTTGGTGATGGTGGTTGCCGAATTACGTTGATGGGTTAAGTCACCAGATCTATCCATTTGGGTACGAAATTCAGATCCAACTGGGCCATCATCCAGACATAAGTTGTAATCCAATGAAGCCGTCTTATTTTTGTTCTTATGCTCATCCTCAACATCGCGCGGTAACCCAATATCAGAGATTCCGCTTGCAAAATTTTGGTTCTCTTTGAAATGATCATTATCGATTTTTCTTTTCAATGACCTGCTTCTAGCAATCACATCTGAAAGAGTCTCGTCCTTTTTCGTGAGCAGAAATGGATTCAATCCTGCCGCTTTTGCCTCGCTAGCATTGGTGACTTTGGTAGCTGAACGTTGATGAGTTAAGTCCTTAGGCTGGTTAAATCCTCCAGAAAATGTAAACCCGAAATCATCATCATCTGGATCATTCAAATATGCCTCGTCCTCACACTCCAGTAAACCGGTCCCACTTTCGTCGTGTCCGAAAAAATCGCCCGAGTTTTCCATTCCTTTGGCAAAAGTAAATCCAAAATCATCATCATTCAGATAAGCGTCGTCGCCGTGTTCATGTGAAACAGCTCCATTTGCATTCATGTCATCCTCGTCATCATCGCGCAAAAGAAATTCGTCATCAACAGAAGAGGCATGTATTTCGAATGGATTTTCCTCCCCATCACTCTCGTCAAATTCATCCCTTCCTTCTGCATCCATTCTTGGAAATTATGGTAACTGAAACAGAAAAATTGAGTTATGCAAATTAATTGTCTTCGTTTGAAGTTTGAATGCGTAGAAGTAGAACCAAAACGTGTATGATGTTGCATGTACATAGTATTACAGACAACCCAATCAGGATGTAAATGTATAAAGTTTAACTTTAATTGGTTGAGCTAAATAGTTCCTTCCAATCAGTAATGCTTCATTTCAAGCCAAACTTAATGATGTGCTTCTGCCAGAAAACCGTCGTAGCCGAGTAAATCTATTCAAACACGCTATTCGATATTGAAAGCAATTGTAAAATCAAATTACACGTCAAACGCCATAGAAAATAAGAAAATAAAATTCCAAATTCCTTACACCAAACCGTAAAGAAATTTACAAATGAATTGTAAGCTCTTCAAAGACTTCAGAAAAAAATCCATTTGCCTATATCATTGAGAGCTCGGCCGGTATTCTTATTACTGCAATACCGCCCTAAAGGTATCGTCCAAAATCATTCAGCACCACTTATACAAGCCAGCTTAAAACATTTTACAGTTACAAGAAAAGTATATTTTCGAAAACAATGTGAAGATAGCAGTCTGTCTTGTGACAAGCGTTCGACGTTGGGTTATATTGCGCCTGCCGGGGCACACGAAAAGTCACCCAAACGAGAGACGGGAACAAAATTCAGTCCTTTTGACCAAAATCAAATTCCTAAGTGCTTGAAACGGAATTTGGTGTAGTCAAACTCGGCCTTAGAGGTCACCTACGACTCAAGGTCAAATCCGTAGAATTGTCTGAAACGGATCTTGGTGTGGTCAAACTTGACCTCTGATGTCACCTACGACTCAAGGTCAAATCCGTAGAATTGTCTGAAACGGATCTTGGTGTGGTCAAACTTGACCTCTGAGGTCACCTTTGACCTTTGGGTCACTCAAGGCCACCCAAAAATTAAATCCGTAGAATTGTCTGAAACGGAATTTGGTGTGGTCAGACTTGACCTCTGAGGTGGCTCAAGGTCACCCATGGTAAAATCCATAATACTTCCAAAATCCGTTCCAGACAATTCTACGGACTTGAAATTGGGTGGTCCAAAGGTCACAAATGACCTCTGAAGTCAAGTTTAACAACATAAAAATCTGTTTCAAGCAATTCTAGGACTTTGATTTCGGGAAAAGGACTGTATTTTATTCCCATCTCTCTGGATTGGGAAAATTTTCGTCCGTCGTCCCACTACTGGGTCGAATCCAATCCAAAATTAACTTAATTTTAATTAGACTCACCAAGTTATTTAGTCAATGGAAATCCCAATCCCAATTATTGTTCCGCGTACTTAGAGCCAAAGCCAATGTGAGCAAGATCCGTCAACAAGAAACGAAGCCGAACCATGCAGTTCCAATCCACCCTCAGCGACGAACAAATGCAAACTAAACAGTACAAACCTCAACCTGGTTTCTTGCTGCTTGAGACTTGGTGTGGATATATGCACTTTACACACGAGCCGAAAATCAAAACGCAAGTTGCACCGCAATGTGAGCCACAAACTTTCGTGCTCAAATCCACCACGGCTTAAATTGCCCCAAGCTCAAACTCAAACATTCATCAAATCTAAAAATTGACGTCGGAGTAAAATATAATGTTGACTTAAATCAACTAGCATGTAAATCTAAACAATAATTAATCTACTAATGGTTAAGGCAAAAATACAGTACGTAATCCGTAATCCAGTCACACCTACAAAGCTATCCTGTCGCGGATTACTCTCGTGGGATTAATATTTTTCGCAGATCTTGCTCATTGGTTTTTTGATTTGACTATTGATTACTGGACTTTAAAATAATATGTATCTCAATTTTTTCAAATTGCTGAAAGAGGAGATCTAGAGCTGAGTACTTTGTTATCAAGTTAGTTCTTATTCAAGTAATTGCTGATACAAGGTGTGGAACTCATACTTTACAAAATTCAAAGGAATAATGTACGAGGTTTGACTAAGACATTTGGAAGTTCTTCATCAACATCTTTGTCTTATATGTTCATAAAATTAACTATGATTAGTACTGACACTGATAGTATTGCAATTGCATACCTGAACCAAAAGTCGGCAGGAAAATTGAAAACCACATGCCCCCATGCCCGCAAGCAAAATGTTATCACACATTCTTACAAAATTTATTTCATCGATTGTTTCAGGCATGCGAGTAAACTAACTGCCAATGTTTTCCTCACGGTCAAGGTGAGGTTTATTGGCACAAGGGTTTTCCATATGACACCATTATTCGTGGCCACAATTGGCTATTGAGCATCCTCCTCCTCATGTCCTCATCAATGTCTGGAAGAATTACTCCGGGGGCATCCGGAGCTAAGAAGAAATTCTTCACCTGGATACATTTCATCAAATGTTTTGCAAGCTTTTTGTAATTGGTCGTTCAGTTTAGTAGATAAAGTTGAACATGAGAAATTTATCTTAGAATTCCACAAATAAAANCAGTTTAGTAGATAAAGTTGAACATGAGAAATTTATCTTAGAATTCCACAAATAAAAAGCTCGAAGAAATCGATAAATCCGTAAGACCGACGCGCAGTGTTTGGTTTTCTACAAATGTTCATAACTTGGTCCTTCCTGGTGCACAGTACGCACTAAATCACCACCCACAAGATTATGCAACAAGTGACCTATTTTTTTTAAACTTTTTTGTGATTATACATTTGCAGCAATATATATTTTTTTCTAGTCAATCCATTTTTGTGTCTCCGTCTTATGTAGCGATAGGTTGGAAATGACATGCCCATGTACAAATAAATAAACAAATAAGTAAAATTTTGAGTCCGTGTGATTTCCTGTCCTTTGTGGTAATTAAATACTGGCATTGTCCAGAAATATTTAAAAAAAAACGAGATTGCTGCTAACTTGAAATATTTTTGTTTGCCATTAGGTATTTCTTTAATTTGATATATTAATTCTGTGTTTGGGGTTTGGTAAAAGCCAGAACTACTTGCGAGCGCAATTCCGAAGTGCTACATAGTGTAGAGTGTAGCCCAAAAGCAGGACGAGAATATTAAGTAGTTATTCCAAAATGTTAGCCCAAATCAAATGAAAGCTGTGCTACTTCAAATTAAAATTGTCAAGACGGTCACTATTAGTACTCCTAGTATCACTACTCTTTAAACTTTTTTGTGATTATAAATTTGCAGCGATAAATATTTTTCTCGAGTCAATCCATATTTGGGTCTTATGTAACGATAGGTTGGAATTTACATGCCCTTGTACAAATAAACGAACAAGTGACAATTTTGATACGATACGAATGATCGACATCTAATCAGTCCGTGTGATTTCGATTTCCTATCCTTTTAACCAATGTGGTAATTAAGTACTGGCATTGCCCAGAAATATTTAAATAAGCGAGTTTGCTGCTAACTCAAGTTTTTATGAATGCTCCAATGCAGTACGCAGAAGTCTAATCCAATGAACTCGACTTTGGATTTGCAGCCATCTCCAGTCCAGTTACCGTATATTACCGAATAGAAGCCCGGGGCTACTATTATTCAAAAATGTTCCAGAGGGGGCTTATATTCAGGCAGAGGCATCAAATAAAGTAGAGGCTTCTATTCGGTAATATACGGTAGATATCTTTGCATTCCTGGGCCTGCTGACCGTAAATCACTGTCTTTATTTGTAAGTAATGCACATTTTTACAGTTCCCGTTTTAATGGCACAAATGTTGATGTCATTTGAACCAAAGTAAAACTCCGTATTCACAGAGATGGTGTTCTGGTCCTATGGTCAGTTGAATTGGGATGCAAAATTGAAATACTTTTGTTTGCCAGTATTTCTTTAATTTGATATTTCAATACTGTGTTTGTGGTTCGAATTTTAGCCCAAATCAAACGAAAGTTGGGCCACATCAAATAAAAATGGTCAAGACGGTCACTATTATAGAGCCCGCGCATATTTACCTCTTCACTCATACCAACTACTAATATGCAAATGCAACAAATCGGTTTCTTTGTGGTAGAATGTCAGAGGAAAGGCACTATATATTGAAATAACCAGACAAGGAATGAATTCCGTCATTCATGAACAGGGATGTGGAGGAGTTGATCGGAATGCGAATGTTGACTTTTCATTTGTCCGACTCCGTCTTTATCTCATTCAAATCAGAGTGAAGCACAGCAAAGTCCTTAATCTTGTCTACACTCCACACTGCATTCTCTGTCCTTCAATTCAGTTCAACAACACAAGGCAACCCGTATTATTCTTCATCCGACAAATAATTAACCACTAAATATCTACTATTTAGTAATGACCGTGTGCTGTGTTTGTGGGGGAGTCGGCAACGAAGAAGTGGAGGACGTGAGTGCGAAGATGGCACGAGTGCTCGAGATTGAGGTGACCAGGTCAACTCAGGTCAATCACCGCATCCCCCTCTGCACTGACTGTGGGGATGGACTCAACGAATTCACCCGCCTTTGGAGCCTTACGGGACACGCCCAGATGAAAATCGTCAGCCCGATCCTCCAATCCATCGCTCATCGCAACTTTTCAACCAATCCCATCTCAGTTTGGCAAAATACAATCCTTAGGAGTAGGAAAAACAATATTAAATCACACATTAACTTACTTTGGATTGATGCCCTTTTATTTTGGATTGATTGCATTTTATTAACTTAGAATGGACGGAGAAGTACAACGAAGCACAGAGGCTGATCATCCTGAATGGTGGGGAGGGGGAACAGGCGATATCTCACCTTGACCTGACCGAAATTACCAATGACCTTGACCTCCCCAGTGCAACATTTGTGAAACAGGCGGGAGACGTTCTGGACCAGACTCGGCTCACGAAAATTTCAAGTGAAATCATTCAACCGAACTCCAACCGAAATCCTCAGAAACTAGGAAATGAAACGATTACACCGACCAGTCATCAAGTACTAGTCCAGCACTTGACTTTTGACCTTCTTAACGACTCTGCCCAGTTGATTGAGGCTGAACCAGCAACAGCAACAGATGAGATTGATATTTCTACAATTAGTGGATCAGAATTGGATGGAGTTGGGAATGGGGACGAAGAGATGACGATTTTGGGAGACGAGAAAATCCTTGGATCCCCACAACCACAACCAAACCACACTCCCACTCAGCCACACAGCCAATCAGACCCACCAAAATAATCCTACCAGAAATGGAAGTGACAGTCCAGGTGCTTCGAGAAGAACAGCTGTAAAGAAAAGGGGACGTGGCAATAATGCGAAATCTTCTAATCCTTGGTTCATTTGCGAGTTATGCGGCAGGATTTTTTCAAAAAGGGTACGTGAATTGGTTGACCTTAATTTTGTATAATTTGAATTATTGGAATCACCTTTATTAAATCAAATAGAATGGCTGTTAACATACAAATCAATTTGGTTGACTAAATTTTAAATACTCTAGCATACCTTGTGGCAGCACAAGAATATGAATGGTAGGTGCAAAGGAGTTGCAGAAAGCAACGCGAAGAAGTGTTTCTGCGGGCAGGATTTCAGCCACTTGGATTGGATGAATCTCAAATTCCACATTGACAAAGAACACACAAACATAAAGCCCCAAAGATGCAGACTTTGCAATAAGGAGTGAGTGCTTTCTCCATTTACAATATCAAATAATTAACCACTGGTTAAATATGTTTTTAATATCAGAGTTCTGGCTGAGGGCATGATGCACGGGTGCAGTGCATCCACTGATTCAGTCATCATCTTTCATTGCGATTACTGCCAGAGAACATACAACAACAGAAAATCACTTCACTGGCACCTCCGAAACAAGCACATGGAGAACTCAGGTAAATATTTGCGCGCTTTCGCCAGGGACCAACATTGTGGAGTGATTAATTGTTTAAGGAACGACAGTTTATAAGAATTAGGTTTAATTTAATTTCTATGTTCCCTTCTTTGAGTTATAAATTACTGTGCGACTCTTGTAAAAATCAACATTTCTGGGCAATGGCTAAAAGAAAACGAGTCTTGGCATAGGATTTGCCGAACCCGTTTTGTTTGAGCCAATGAGTAGAGCTCATGTAGTAGAATTCATGGCAGTAGAGTTCGATGGGTAGCCGAGTAAAAACACAAATCAGAGACTGCGTAAATGATTTGAAGATGTTTCTCTTTTCAATTAATTGAGCACTTGTTTATTTAGGAAAGTTTCCGTGCCAGTTTTGCACGAGAACATTTATCTCAACTTCAGCAAGAGACAAGCACATGCACTCAGCCCACAACACAACAAATCCAACTCCGTTCCAATGCTCCCAATGCAGTGTCTATTTATCCCATGCACACCATCTTAAGGTCCATCTCAGGATGCACGCAGGCGAGAAAATTGTTCGTTTGTGAGGTACGATTGCACTACTTTGCAATTGTTTACTTATTCATGCCTGAAAAATGAATTTCATAATTTCTATTAAAGTGCGACAATACACCAGTTATTAACGATTGACTTGGTTTCCTTTCAGATATGTCAAATGCGGTTTACACGAAGGAAAACGTTGATTAACCACATGACAGTGCACAGTGAAGTGAAAAAGTTTGCCTGCGACACTTGCAACAAAACATACAAAGTGCACGGGGAGCAAACCCACCGTAAACTCATCCACGGGATATTCAAAATAACCAAATGCAATCTTTGTCCCCATCGCAGATTTCCAAAACCCAACTAGCTGAAATCCCACATGGAATCGGAACATAGTGGGACTCCAGAGGAGGCGGACATCTTGGCAAAAATTGATGGAATTGAAGACAAGGGAAATAAACCAAGGGAAACGGCAGGTTCCTCCAGTGGACGGAATAGGAAACGCGTGCCTGCAAAATACTGCAAGGACTGGAGTGATTCAGAATCTGAAAGTGGCGGAATGGAATTTGAAGATGGGGAATTTGATGGAAATGAGTCATCCGATGCTGGGAATGAGGATGTGAGTTTGGATGTCGTTGGTTGTGAGGATAGCCCTGGAATGTCGAATACTGGACCAGTGGCTGGAAAATCCCCAGATCGTGTTTCGACATCTGAAAATACCCGACGTCGGGGTTGCTTGGTGTTAGTTGGTAGTCAAGTTACGTATTAATTTTGATCAGAGGTGAAGATCATAATAGATCAGTTTTTGTATTTGCCTTACCAGACCCGTTTCCATTAATCACAGTACCGTGCAACAATAATTTAAAATAGGGGGCAACTTCCATACAATTAGGGTGACAAGTTAGTAATAAGTCATTTCAGATCTATAACTCGCAACTCAAATCAGTGCCATATCCAAAATATACTACTTGCTGAAATATTGTACATTTTAGAACTCAGGATGATTTTAAACCTAACCGCTGGCCTATTACTTGTGCAGCTACGTTTATATTCACTTGAATGTTGACCGGGTGTAGATTTAAGTGTAAATGGCTTCATGCTTTCAATATTTGCATTTTTATGAAGTCTATATTTTCTTTGAAACATAGATTCCATTTGACAACCTATTGCATGAATTGCGTCAATGAGTTTTTAACCATGCTGCGTAAGGACAAGGAAACCCGTCATGTTACGTATTTATAATAATTTGTATATATAAACAGACTGAATATATTAGATTTGAATGACAGGATTTGTAGGCCCTTTATTTCTACCCCGACAGTAGTTGGCCAGTTGAAGACTGCCTTAAGAATTTGAGACCCAGTGCTGAACCCAGGATTCGTTTCAATGCATTCAAAATTCTTAAAATACTGTACTAATACGAGATCTACTATTTTGTTTACTGTTTTCCGATGTCGCCTCTGACAGTGGTAGGCCTTGTACCTACTGTGTTTCCTGCAACCAACATATTTTAAGATACTTCCGGCATTTTACACTTTATAAAGTATGCATCGCTTTTATCTTACACTTTTTCTTCATAATAAATTCGCAGCCTCGTGCGATCTAATGTAAATTTTCTTTCCGGCAAAGCTGTTCAATCCGTTTTGCTTTCACCAGAGTTGCATCTGAATGTTAACTGCATGGACTGATATTCCCTGCATTCCCAAAGCTCCCGGTAATATGTGTTCATAACCTTATCGTCTATTAGTCTGTTTGTGTTTGCTTGGCTAAAAAAAATTAATTTTTTTGAAGTGCAATCAACGTCCACTAAAGTTTCACAAATCACAAAAATAGCAGTCAATAATTTCTGTTTGGATTGTTGCATACCCTGTTAGCTTTCTGTTATGATCAAGATCTCTTGCACCAAAATTTGGAGACATTTGGAGTATGAATACGCAAACGCAAAATGCAAATGCGGTATTCTACCGCATTTTCAATATTTTCCGTCATCGTTGTTTGAACATGAAATTATCCAAGATTTGTTCACCAATGATGGGAATTGTTCCTGCAAGTGTAGAATCTGAGCGAGCGTTTTCTCAAGCGGATTAATATGCAGCAAAATTAGACGCTATTTAAAAGACGACACACTTGATCATTTGTCATCTTATTTCCAAAAAAATGATTCAGATTAGCAATTCATGTACTTCTAGTATACACGAATCAAGTTTGTTTACACTTTACTCACTTAAAATGTATTGATAAACTGTTTTTACGGGATATTTTACGTTTTAAATTAAATAGTTAAATTAAATTAATTAAATTTGAATTTAAACTATGCGGTAGTACTGAGTACCGCATACTGCGGCGGTATTCCTAGCCCTCGTTATTTGTCACACTTTGTTTTCAAATTTCTTAAAACCTTCCTTAATTTGGAGAACTATTCAATTTCAAAGAGTAGAGCTCGTTTATACCAATTTCTAATTAATTTTGAAGTGCGCATGTTTTGCAAATTTAGAAGCTACTATTTTTTTTAGTTCTCTACTCAATACATGTTGTGCGAAAGGAATTGTACGGGGCGGCGCGGCACTTTGCGAGCCTAGAAACAGTTGCCAATGAAATGGTCAAGACTGAAACAACTCGGAATGATTTGATCGTTTGAAAAGTTCTGATCCAAAATTGACAAATTGTAATGTAACTGCACAGGACAACTTTCAATTAAGCTGTTTGAGCGTTTTCTTTAATTCAAATTGATCCTTTAACCCCAGTTTTCTACATTTTATTGTAATTATTGTCAATACAATGTGGGGATATTAGGCAAATCATTCCCGACAAGCATCGTGTGTCGACCGTATTACTCTTTCTTCCACTGATATAAACTAGAATTTGGCTATACATTGCAACCTATTCGCTGGATGGTTTTTTTATTAAGTTAAACGAAAGCATTTCGGATTTACCATTATTGCTGTCACAAAAAATTGCATATTCTGCATTAAGAGTGGTACTAGCCGCAAATCCGTGACAATGCGGCCAGGTTGGCGAAAAAGATAACCGGAAATTCAAAATCAACTGTAATTTAGTCTCAGCACTGGTACTCTGGTACATCTTCAGACGAAAGCATCCGGTAATGGTGTGTCTGACATCCCTAACTGCTTACTATTTTCTATATGATGTTTAAATTTGGCATAGCTTGTGTTAGGGGCACTATTCTCCCTGTATTCCGGCACCACCTTGCATTCATACATACAAATTTATTGCCTTAGTACATTTATTTTGTAGTTGACAACCCCCACTCGCCGTGTTAACTTTTGGTCTAACTTCCCAGGAGATTTAGAATTTGGATTCAGGTTCTTGCAGTTCACAAAAAATGTGCCCAGTCTACTCACCTTATTCAACTTGCGTGTGCGTGCGCTTATAATTTTTTTCATTAGATTCCATGTTGAGTTACAGATGGATTTGTTGGTGCGAAAAGGAAAAGAGCAGATCTGGATCTGTGTTGTACGGCCAAACCGAATTCAGGAAATACGCATTCGTTTACAGTGCATACGGCAAACATCTTTAGATGAAAAAACTTACCAGCAGGGATATACTCTTTATTGTTAGATTTCTTTACTTAAATTATGTTAGGTGTATGTATATTTAGCATAAATTGATGCTTAGTGTTAAAGTGTTGTGCTGTGCTGTGTACCATGTCATTTCAACTGACTTATAATAGTGAATATCAAAACGCGCTAATATATGAAGGAATAATAAAATTCTGACGTAGTGGTGTAGTTTCACGCATACATTGTCCAAAGATTATTAACATTAGGGAAATCACACGAGAAGAGTTCATCGGTCCCTTGATGCCGGAAGCTGGAATTTCATGGGGACAAATATGTATTCCATGATTTGCCAAATTTAGTAAGTGTGGATGTGCCAGAAAACAAAGGAAGTATCTCGTCTACGCCCAATCCAATGCAATGTAGTGCAGATCATGCTTAAAGTCCACTTGGAAATGCAAAACCTAGTCCGCTGCACATTACTACGTTTACATTACAACATATTCCTGGATTATAGCATCCTTGGCTCTCTGATTGTGTTCTGTGGTGAAGTGAATCTAATTCAGGCACACTCACACATTAAGTCTGCGATTATTAATTTGTGAGCATACTTTAATTAAGACTATAACTATTTACAAATGGAGGCGCCTTTTTTACCAAGTGCTCCACGCCCTGAAGGTACTCTGCATCGACCACATGGGGAAAGCCCGCCTTTGAAAACAGGTGAGGGAAATATTTACTTTTTATTTCTATGATAGTATTTATATAACTATTAGTTGCATTTTTGAATCCACAAATTGCACATTTTGTAGCATGCAGTAATAAATACTATACACTACTGCTAATTACAGACAGCAGCTGTGTACTATGTATTTAGAACATCTTTCGCTCTTCCCACAATGCAATACACGCAACGTAAAGTGAGTGTTATATTATTATCGAGTTCGGTGCCATCATCGCCGCGGATGTAATGTTAATGTACAAGTCGTGAAGCCATTCCAGCCAATTAGTTGGAGGGACAAGGCACAATTTAATTTGACTGGATCTCCGGTCTCCTACATGCACTATTTTTAGGTCGGCTGGAATACAACTGTCAGGACTCAAGTTACAGAGGGAATTTTGCCTTTCAGTGAGGAGTGAAACAGTGAGATGAGGGTGAGAGAGAATTACAAAGATCACTAGTTCAACATCCAAATAGAAGGAAACTGTACACAATTTCATAATTCAAATTTATGTACATCACAAAGAGTTGCTACTCAAAGTCGGTATCGTAAGTCTATCTCCGTTGAAATGTGCATGGAACATTGCAAAATACTGTCACCTTTTGTTCAACTGGTACAATATGCGGATATTTGATTTCGTTCTCTGCAAATATTATTAAAAGGATTTCAACTCTACCAAACTCCAAAGTGTGGATCTAATTTAGGTGCATGGTTTGTTGGAGCTTTAGTGTTGTAACGTACAATGTACATACTTTTATTTTGTAGACAAGTGCGTACGTACACATTCCCCAAAATCTTAATTTCGGTTCTACATGTACATAGTTACTCGGTAATAGTTGAGTTCTGGTTTAATTTGGCATTCAATTATTGTTCAGATTCGTGTTGAATGTATGATACGGTGTGGGTTTGCAGTAATTGGGCTAAGCGTTTTTCAGTTTTGAATGGGAATTGGCAAGGAGCCGTACATTTTCATGGCGGCGCCGCCGTAAAGTTGGAAAATCATTAGAAAATGTCTTGAATGGTGTCGATGATGGATTGATGGGTTTGAAGAAATGTTGATTTTTTGGATCTTAGGTCTTGACGACTGGCACTGGCACATCTCAACCCATCCAATATTTAGACTTCACCAGCAAAACCCAGCACAGCGTGAATGTCTTTAGATGTGTATCTGTTTCGTACTGTGTGAAAACAATTCTAGGAATATCTGCACATTTAACTTTACACTTTACCATTCTTTTCGTCTGTGTTGTTTGCTAATACAGGACGAGATCTTACCACCAGACGTTATATTTATCGTTCCGGATTATTTATTCAGATACTTCAGTATTTCTC
>JAAXYW010002499.1:0-15046 GCA_036851895.1 Orthonychiurus folsomi | reverse complement strand
ATGATAACGTAATTTCCCTGAAAGAAAACAGAAATAATATCATGTTAATATTATGAGCGCATATCAGAGGTTTGTAAATCAAATCACCAGCCCCATCAATTACCAATTACACATCCCCGACCCAGACCAAATGCACACAAAGTTCAATCGAATAAGTCTACCAAGTGAAGCTGACTGAGTGGAGACTGATAATGGATAAGAGCATAAAAGAGCCAGCTGGAATTATCTCACCTCTCCAGTTTGTCGTAGCCACCCAGCTCTAGCACGAGGGTCTTCTTGAGCTTCTTGAATCTGTGGAGCCGGGGATGCAATAGCTTCTGTTTTACGAGACCTAAGCTGACGCCTTTCTGGTGGCATTCTGTGCGTTCTGGTTGTTGGAATGGATTTTTCAGCTGCTCCACCTGCATCAGAGCGATAGGCTGCTGGAGTCGGCTTAACCCGCCTGACACTTTTCAAACTTCCACTTGAATTCTTGCTCCGTCGCCTTCTTACAGTTACAAAAATCTCCGCTTGGGTTTCTGAAAAGGGCCAAAATCAATAATGGATAAGACGTCGATAAGCTGGGGAAACATACCTTCTCTAGTCCTAGCTTCAGTATTTGGCAAAACCACTTTAGGTGCCGGCTGGGTTGTGGAATTCTTGTAAACATCCTTCTTAGACTTTAGTTTCTTTGCAGCCGCCTCGTCAATCCTGGTTTTCTTAACGCTTGCAGTTGCAGCCAGCTCTCGTTCGAAATCTTGCACCATATCTGCTTGCAAGTTGGCCTGAGGTTCCCAGTTGTTGTATTTGCTGAAATAGACAGAGAAGACTCAGATCAATGAGCCATAAAAAACCCTCATCGTTAACCCAAAATTGTAAACAGAAATGACAATTTTCACACTGACACTAGCAATCAACAATGGTTTTGGTTTGGAACATTACACTTACTTGCAGAATCAGAATGCGAATGACTAACCTCTCCCAGCCAAACCACTTGATTAGATAAGAAACTGATCCATCCTTCTCGATACGCTTCTTCAATATTTTTTCCACGCGGTAAATCCCGTTCTCATAACCGTCCCTGGCACTTTGAGCTTCTACTGTATACGACGGCGACGACCGGTTTCGCTTAGGTTGCGCTGATTTTCTTTTCCGGCGTTTGTTGTGCTGAGATTCCGCATTGTTTCCTCTAATGTGGATATTCGGCAAAGGGATGACAGCTTTCTGAGTGTGAACTATTTTCATCAAATCTGCTTGGCTAGGTGTGATAAGTCCAATTTTTCTTAGAAATTCCTGCTTCGCTTCCATATCCTCCTCCGCTTCTTCCATCCCGTCTTGTTCAGTACTGGGTTCTTGGTTCATATCTTCGTCTTTTATTTCGTTGGATTGTAGCTCGAGGTCTCCAAGAAAATTTTCAAAAGTCAAAGTCTTATAATTGCTTGAAAAGGACTTTGGTGAGGTCAAATGATCCCCTCCTGTGAAATCCATGCCCGATTCCATATTGAAAAAGTCTTGCGCACCGTCAGGACAATCTAACCGAACTGACCACTGACCAAATACTCAAAAAGAAAATCAAATGGTACTGACTGAATGAAAAGTAGCAGTAAATCGCTGAGAATTGACTGCTTTGTTTAAATAAAGCCAAAATATTTTTCTGTGTGGTATGATGTTTGCAAAGAACAAGGAAACGAACTTGAATTAACATGAAGTCTCCTCCACTTCTGACTTCACTTGAACCACAGCTGAACAGCCCATTCCTCCAATCGAAAAACGCTCTGCACTTTTGTCTCCATTTAAAATCTTGCGGGTGCGGGTGGAGGGTATTGGTTCCTGGTTGTCCGATAGAGCGAGCAAGCAATACTTTGAGTTGAATACGGTTTAAATTCTTTAAATTTTAATTCAGGAAGAAAAAAATTGACACCAACTAATTTTTTATAGCTGCCAAAGTGTCGTTTTGTGACTCATTGGTGTTTGTATAATGCCCTACTTGTTTTAAAGCGTAATGATGGTTGGATGAGTCAGTGCCTCTGCCATTGTCATTGTGACATTTTTCCAATACGCGACGACTGATCTTAAGGAACAAACTTTTTTTAGTTTTCCTTAGTCTAATAAATTCAGTTTGAAGGGAGCGCGCGTTTTAGAAAGTTGTCGGATTACGAATTACAGTCGACCCCCACCAGCGACGATTACTGAAATTACGCGTTTGCTGCTGAAGCCCAGGCATGGGATTACGCATTGCTGTATGTAATACAAGCATGTAATATATAATGCTAGGATTTCTGTTTGAAATTGGCATTACAGAATCGAATTCGCTGTAAAAATTTCAGCTCAAGCATCCGACTCCGTCAGCCAACCCAGCGGAGGAGGCGAGACAATTTTGCAATACAACAATGGCATTGCAAATTTACATGACATGGCAACATTTCCACGTTTGTTTGGTTTGCCATTGTCAACATATTAGTCCCGGAATCCCAAGTAGCAAATAATTTATGCGTCATTACAGTTCCATACTGTTAATTCACGACCATCAAAATGAGTAAATTAAAAAAATCGATTTGTCGTGATCCCGACGCCCAAGAATACTGCCGATACTTGAAGGAGAAGAAAGTACTGCCGGTACTACAACCCGCGCTGACTCTCCTGTACAAATTGCCAATCAAACCAGCGAATCTGTACGAATTCTTCGCTGAGTATTTAGAAAATGGGGCAGAAACGCTCGTGAAATTGTCGCTTTTACGGGCTGAGCATTGCTACATTAAAAACGAGGTAAGGTAGTAAATCATTATTTGCAAACTATAATATACTTGAGGTAAGTTAATTTTGAGTTTTTTCTTGTCACACACAGGTCCATACCGCGAAAAGACAAGTGCGACAATTAAAAGACAGACTGGAGGATGCCGAAGAAATCATCCAAAAATTTCAAGACGGAACCAATCATCCACCCCCTGTTATTTCCCCGTGGAAAGATTTTAACGTCATTGACCGATTCTTCGACTGCTTACAATCGTCCAAGGTTGATTTGGGTGAAGATGAAATAGACGAAGTCGAGGATCTCATTTTGAAAGCTCCAGCGAAGACATTTGAAAAGGATTTGCAAAAGCAGTTGGAAATTGGAGATCTTGAGGAAGAATTTTATGGTAAGAAAATCAAAATCTTGTACAATTTAACATTTTATTATTAAAATAATAGCATATTTTTCACAGAAGAAAGCCTTGAAAGTGAATTTGAAGATGAGGGCGAGGAATCAGAGGTGCGCCTCATGCCGGAAGCATCGGTTATAGGTGATGTAGGATCACACGAAAACCGAAAAAAGGACCGGAAACTTGTCTTGGATTTTAAATCCTTCAGAGATGAGCCAAATTGTGACGGAGATGGAGATGGACCAGACAAGCCCAATTTGGCGGGTGATGACATTGACAGTGACGGGAGTACGGGATCCCTTTTGAACATTTTCAATGGACTGGATATCCAATCCAGAGCAAACCAAGACCACAAACATCGTAAATATCTCCATGTCCTTCGGGCCAAGAAATCAGACCTGTTGAGTGGGAAGCCGGATCTTTCGGATTTTGAAAGGTGCCATTTACTGCGTGAGAAACAGCGGCAAAAGAAACAAGATGAAGAATTTGAGATCGATGAGGAAGATGAATCGAAACTTGGAGAACGTGGAAAAGGTTATGTGAAAACTAAAAAGCCCGAGGACAAAGAAAAGAAAAATGGGAAAAAATATCCACATGGGAAACGTAAGGAAACTAGTATCCTTATCCTATCTTAACTGCCTTGAGTTTGCACTTTTTAATAATAATTATGTTTTAAATTTAATTAGATTATCGAGGAATTCAAGTCGATCCAATGGTGGTCAACAAAGAAAAGCAGAGAAAATTATTGGCTGGTCCCACCACCAAAGAAATACGTCAAGATAAGCAATTCTTGGACAGTCTTGGGCCTAACCATTGGACATTCACCCCCAAAGCTTCTGAGAGCCATAATCACTCCCTAGGAGATTCCCGCCCTGGGACGGCAGTTTCGTCTACTAAACTACGAACAAATGCTGATTTTGTTTATGATTTTCCACTTGATAATGTCCGTGAAGCTCAACAATGGATTGACGAGAACTTCGTGGAATGTGTTTTTCGCTTAAATGAGCCACTGGGAGCTAAAGACAACAGCAATGATGTTCTGGACGATGACGATGACAATTACGAATGGTTAGATGATTACAAGAAAGGTGATGGACATTTGGGTGAGATACTCAGTAAGGAAGAATTGGCACTTCGTCGGATGACAAGAAATGACAAAAAACACTTGGATAGTAAGAGCCTGATGGAATTTTTAAGTACATGCATAGCTTCGCTTGATTTACTACTAACTAATTTTGACCTTTTAATAGTTGAGATGGAACGCGAATTCTACAAGGAGACTTGCTTTAACAAAAGAGTAAAACCAATCAAAATCGTAGATGAGGATGCCGTTCCAAGAGCCGAACCTGTAGCTTCGGTTCCTTCCCTTTTGAAAGTTCCCGGGCTTCGGGGTGCGAAAGACAGGAAAGAATCACTCAAGCTGAGATCGGAGAGAACAAAGGAATATGTGAATGAAATGTTTCATGAGAAATACGGAGAGAGGCTAATGAATCAATTTGAATTTGATTTGCTGGATGATTAATAAGAGAGAATAATGGAAAATTCAAATTGAAGACTACTCATAAACAAACATACAACCAAATGTACATATTTTGGTGCGGTGCGGTCAGATATTAAACCCAAACATTCTGAATTTTGGAAAGAATTTTAATGTGGTTTCAGTGTTTCATTCTCAATTTGCACTTTGAACTTTCAGAAGATTGTTTTAACTTCGACTTCGAGCCTTGTTTTTTATGAATATTATGTAAAGCTTCAAAAGCACAAATGCCACTAACTACAAGATACTATTCCTCGCCAATTTGCACTTGAAAAAAATACCGGAAGATTTAAACCACTATTTTCTCATTCCAATTTACAATTGCTCGGTCGTTAAGTAAGTCAAGTTTTTAGGACAAATTTCAAATCACAACTGTATTCCCAATTCCTAATTAATTATGAGTGATCAACCGGATTCCTCTCCTAAATCTTCGGATCCTTTGGAGTATTGGAACAATCATTGGCACGAAAATAAGACTGGGTGGCATATAAACCGAGTGAACCCCCATTTAATTACATATTTTGATAAATTAACTACCCGCAGCGATGGTGTCAATCCTAAGAAAGTGTTCATTCCACTGTGCGGAAAAACAAAGGATATTGGCTACTTCTTGGAGAAAGGGTTCCAAGTGTTTGGTGTTGAAGCCGTCAGAAAAGCAGTTGAGGAATTAGCAGAAGAAAATAACTACAGTTTGGAATTTGATGAAAGTGAATCCTTGTTTTCCACGGCAGACAAGCGGTTTCAAATTTATTGTGGAGATATATTCAACTGTCCAATTGAAAAATGGGGGCCGTTTGATGTGATTTGGGATCGGGCAGCTTTCAGCGTCATCGAATATCAACGCCGTCAAGAATACGTGGATTTGATGCGAAGGAGCGTTCAAAATCATAGCTCAGAATTAAATCTCGAATGTAGGTTTGAATTACAATTCTATTAGCACAGTTCGGATGTTGTGTTTAGCCACAAATAACAAATTTATATTTCCTAACATGTAATTTGTATTAAATTTCAGATAACGATTTTCGATATCTTCTTCAGGGAGTCAGGTATGACAAAAAAGTATTTTCTGGACCTCCGAGATCTCTGGATGATTCGGACCTGGCGGATTTATTTTCGGGCTGGACCGGAATAGAAGCCCTGGGCTTCGGACCACACAAATCTTCGCATGTGAGGAGATGTGTGCTCAGCGGACCGTGTGATTACGTTATTTATTTGTTTACAAGGAAAATCTAATGTGCGTGTAGCTTAATTAAAAACAATTATTTTGAAATGATATTTAAAATATAAACATTGGAAGTCTTTAATTGGTTGTGTTTGGGTCTTTTGCAATCTTCCACACATTGAATGCTTGTTAAAAATGGATAAGCAAAACAAAGTTCGCACTCGTAAATATAATCTGTTTTTAGGATAACTCTCGATGAATTGTATAATTATCTTTATCATTACGTTTATTTTTAATTACATTACATGACACCGGCAGCCGGCAGGTTGTAGGTTTTCCATCTTGAACATTTGAAGTGCAAGATAGCAGTCCTAAAATGTGTTGTGACACTAATTGCAGAAAATAATTAGTTGCCGCAACACTTTTAGCAGAGCAAAGTGATGCGTTAGATTTAGATTATGACATTTTTCCATAAATGTAGCAAGATAATTCGAGTACAGCAAACTATTACTGTGCGTAATAATATGCCCACTTCAAGAGTTGAACGATACAATTTGTAATTAGCATTTAGCTGTCCATAAATTGAAAATCAGCACTTCTAGTGTCTGAACTGAACAGCAGTTGAGAGGAGCATACACATCCAGCTATCAAAATGAAAGTAGCATTAATATGTACGCTGGTGGCAATTGGAATAGCCAGTTCAGTACAAGGTAGAGTAAATTGCTAAAATTGTAATTCCTTAAGAAAATTTGTCGTTTTCTTTATCACAAATCACAGTGTGTTTACAGGCAAAGTTTCCAAAGCGGAACGATTCCAAGGATTGAATAATGGAAGGATTGTCGGGGGCTGGGTTACCAAACCCGGAGAAGTACCATACATCGTTTCTTTGCGTTGGTATGATTCACACTTCTGTGGAGGATCAATTATAGGTCCCGACGTTATTTTGACAGGTGATGAATTTCAAATTATTTTGCACTATTATCTGCATAAAATTCAAACCCAAATCATAATTATGTTGCACATTTTTTGTAATTTTAATTTCATCATTGAATTTAGCTGCCCACTGCTTGTACGGCTACGAAAATGACCCCTATTACCTCGTGGCAGGGGAGTGGAGTTTAACACAAGAGGATGGGACGGAGCAGCGTCGAAATATCAGCAGATTGGCCATTCATGAAGGATACAACGATCGTACCTATGTAAACGATGTGGCACTCATGTGGGTGGATAAACCATTTGAATTTAACGAGTATGTCAAGCCGATTCCGCTTCCAGCGGCAATGCATGCCGCGACAGGTATGACCTCTACAATAAAATGTTTATGGTAACAAATTTTGTTGTAAGCAAATGTATGTAGTCGATTTGCTTTGCACTTTGAATTCGTAGGTGCCGCTCCGGTCTACGGTTGGGGAGTGGAAGAAGAGGGTAAGTTTGAAAATGATTTATCTGGATCCGAATGAGTAGCTAAGTACCTAGTTAATTATTAATCATATTTAAAAATAGATCACGAGGATCTGTCCGACAAATTGAAGGGGGTCACCTTGCAAATTATCAATGATCAATTGTGTCGACAAATACTTGGAGGCAATCCGAATCAAGTCGCGGACTCGATGGTTTCTAGATTTTACTTATTGTTATTGAAAATTTGCAAACAACAACAATTTAAATATCCACGCCATTTTTTCTAGGTTTGCGCCTATCATGCTCCAGGAGGGCAAGACTCTTGCCAAGGTGAGTAAATTGTCAATGCTATGGCAATTATTTTTTTTTACAAAAAATGGATTTGGAATAGGTGATTCGGGTGGACCTTTGACTAACAATAATACAGGATCCGTGTTCGTTGCAGGGTGGGTTGTAAATTACGAATTATATATTTACTAATCTTGCAACACATTTTTTCAACATTTGTTCGAATTTTGTTTGAATTCTACACAGCATTGTATCCTGGGGGTAAGTATACATCCGCCAAAAATATTGTTAAGCCTTTTCAAAAATGACAAATCTCTTTATTGTTCTCCAAACACTACCAGCTACGGTTTGTGCCAGGTAATTCAATCACTAAACTATTTATCACTCGAAATTATGTATTTATTGCCTAACATGCAGCTAATTATTCTGCACAGGCCAAACATGCCGGGGATGTACACAGAAGTTTCTTACTTCACGGAATGGATCAATTCAAAAATCGCGATTAACATTATTTAGTTGGCTTTTACGATTCAGAGTTGATATTGCACCAGCTATATGAACTAAGATCAATATAGTAAATTGATTAATTTCAACTACAGGTGTCTATAACATACAATATTACTGACGGCCGGTTTGTTTCCGTAAATAGTTTTGTTATGGGAAGGTGAAATCGAGCAAGGACGACATTTTATAATCTGAAGTAATATACGTACGACAGGTCTTTGTAGATACTGACAATTTTGAGAATGAGAAATTCTAGAGCAAACACAATTCCAGAAACTAAAAGTAAAACTGACCACATTTTAAATACGGAAAGCACCTTCCCTGTACTAAGATTTATATTTTTGGGCAAGTTGTCTACCTTTCTGATTTGCTCCAAGTAACTTGTAGCTAGATAGTTTTTGACAAACGCAAAATTAGCTTGAAGCATGGAAATTAAACCAGCTTCTCGAATAAGTTCCATCATAGGCATCATTCTGTGGTGAACACGCAACTCAATCTGCAAATAGTCGGTTCGAAAGCCATCAAAAACCTCACCTACAAAATTACACAATACCTCTGGGTGCAAGTACTTCATTGTGGCTGACATTATATCAACATCTAATAATTCTACTGACATAGCGGATAAATTTCCCTTTGCCAAAAGAGTGGAACCAAGGATTATAGCAGTAGAATAAAATTCGATGACATTCTCTGGGAACATTTTCCCGACTATTTCCGATAACGCCGCTTGACGCGAAACGGAGATATTTTTAACACCAACATAAAACTTGTACCCAGCTTCAAATAGTTCATAATTTGTTCTATATATAATTCGATGGGGTTCTACGACTTCGGTTGTGATCTTGCTATCATAGTAAGCCGCAAATATGATGACTGACAGACTAAAAAGGAGTCCTAATACCGAGTGTTGCCTTTGGGATTCCTCTTGTAAAAGTAGAATAGAAATCGCTTGGAACCATTTATTACGAAGTATGAGCATAAATACAGAAGCCGTGATTGCCAGTAAAGTCCAAGTCATACCATCAAAAGGCTGAAGCCAAATTATCACATCTGCGTATCTAGGCCTGTGTTCACAATATGTTAACTTGCCTGGGAATTTGTGCATAAGAAAAACTTCAACTAGGTATTCACGCATCCCCCCTTTAACTGTCCTGGGTCTCATGAAACGCATGAATGTCTGTATATCGCTGTATGCTTCATAGGCCGCTGATGACATCTTGGGTTCATCACGGTAAAAATAGCGTGTGAAATTTAGTTTTTCTGATAGGATGTGCGCAAGGATTCTGTTAGTATTGCATATATCTGGGACACTAGCCAAGCGCAGCAATTCCAAGCAATTCATTTCCTCGAATTTGGGAACACGGGTGCTCGTGCGGTCAGTTATTGCGACAGTCAAGCCTTCCATATCGTTAAAGGCGGATTTCCACAAGGCGTTCATGTTTTGTGATGTCATCCGTTCGGCGTTATGGTACGGAAATTGCGCAAATTGAGGACTAAACGCATACCTGCGCTTAATCGTTGAACTGTAATTCTCCTTTATTGCCAGCGCATAAAGATGGGTGTCTCTGTACGTGACACTGTCGTATATTACCATATTAAAGTAAGTGTATTGGGTGTATGTTATGAAAATGGATCTTGGATGTTGCCTTGTAGATCTCCGCAATATTAACTCCTCGCCAAGCGTGCCTGAGCCACCTTGAATGAAAATGTTTAAATTGCATAAAAGTCTGCCAGGTGGAGCCAGAAGGGAATTATTCCCCAGTACGACCTCATTATGTGTTCCATTGTACTTGTGATGGGCAAAAACTGTCCAGACCATGTCTCCTTGGTTGTTTTGAATAATTTGTTCTAGGACCCATTCAAATGGATGCTTCCCAAAATCAAAGAGGTCAAATGCACATTCTCTAAAGCCTGTCAAATTTAGGAGTAAGTCGATAGTTAAAACCCTTCCAATTGTGCATAACAGCACTATAATACAAACTGTCGTCATTTTTTTATACTTCCACCAACAAATCTTTTTGCGAAAGCGGTATATTGCTACAAAAGATATTTAGTTGATAATATAGCGACGCTAAGTTCAGGCATGAGACTAAACTGAGAGATTGTTGGTATCCATCAAAGGAGAGTAATCACCAGAATCAAGCAAGCAGTCATACTATATTCTTTGAGGTGCGAATAACCACAACGCAATGCAAACATTCAGTTTTGTTGAGTCTCAATCTGAAGTGACCGCCTGTTGTGGTGTGTGTATTTATACAATTTGGAATTCCTTTCTCTTTGAAGAAGCAAATAGGTTTCTTTCGATCTCTGTACATAACAAATACACGACTCCAAGAAGTGTAAACAGTGAAATATCAATGTGACCGGAGGTAGTTTTCTACTCGAACAATTTGCTATGCTGCCAGCCAATTCATTTCAAAGCCATAAGCTTTCTTCCACCACTCTAGCATGAATTAAGACGCCACCAATGTACTCATCAACTTATTCAGTTGGTCAGTTAATAATTCATTGTGATAATTCTGCTCAATAACTATTATGCTCATTTGACGTGAAGACTTATTTAGAGTGCAAAAGTTCAAATATTACACAATATATAAGGTAGGGCATTGTGATTTCAATTATATTTATTAGATATCATCATAATTGAATGCATTTTATAGTTTATATTGATCAAGCTAGGCCTGTAGAAGAAATACTACATACGTAGTAACTATGCTAAACACATAGAGCAGAGTTGACCGGGAGAATATGAAATAGCCACCAGCCGAGAAAGCCACAGGATTGGATTGATTCCTCATCAAATGCACCATTACAAGATTCATAGCAGCTGTTTGAGACTGGGATGGTTTGATCTTCAGCATTGCACCAGTCACTTCGGAGTCAAACCATTTGGATGCCTCATTCATGTTTCCTAGACTAACCAGTACAATTACGAGTCGGATCGTGAACACGAATGCATGACCAATCACCATAATGAGTCCCTGCGTGCTTGGATTCTCCACATGGGAATTCAATTGTCGGATTTCCAGAAAAAACAGGAGACAGACTTCAATCACAAGCCACGTCATGTTCAGGGCTAAGATTGGACCAAATATGCAATTGATGAGTGACTGCGTCTGCGCAATGCAATGGAATTTCCTTATGGCATTCAGGATCGGCGTCGCCGACAGAATGCATCGCTCCGTCGCGTCTGCGTCCGACTCCCTCACGTACAACTTGGATTTTGGTATCTCAAAATCATTGAAAGTGGGCGTCGGTATCATTTCTCGTTCTACGACTGCTTGGTAGTTTGGCGGGTCATTTGAACTTGTTGACACGACCACAAGCTCCTCCTTCCACATGGGAATTCAATTGTCGGATTTCCAGAAAAAACAGGAGACAGACTTCAATCACGAGCCACGTCATGTTCAGGGCTAAGATTGGACCAAATATGCAATTGATGAGTGACTGCGTCTGCGCAATGCAATGGAATTTCCTTATCGCATTTAGAATCGGCGTCGCCGACAGAATACATCGCTCCTTCGCGTCTGCGTCCGACTCCCTCACGTATAACTTGGATTTTGGTATCTCAAAATCATTGAAAGTGGGCGTCGGTATCATTTCTCGTTCCACGACTGCTTGGTAGTTTGGCGGGTCATTTGAACTTGTTGACACGACCACAAGCTCCTCCTCTTGGGAGTCTTCCATTGCACTTTTTGCATCTGATTCCTCCGCGTCATCTCGAACTCCGGCCGCTGCAGATGCTTCCGCCTGAATAAGACAATTAAACCAACATTAATTAATATGTACTATACAATTCATATACAGTTCCTGAATTAGCCGCCTCACTTTGAACACCAAGATGAGAAGAGGCATAAGTCGGAAACTACAAGTCCCACTGACTTGGTTTAACCATCATTGCGCACTGGAGAGACTATGAAGAAAGCCCATGCAATTTTTGCAAGATGCAAGCGGAAAAATAACAAGTTTATGGTTGGTAATGGGAAATCGATTTTTTTCGATGACCTCCACCAAACAGAGAAAAGGTCAAACTCGGGTCAATACAGTTTACATTAATTTTAACCGCATAGCGCTATCCAATGGTGGTTAAACCAAGTCAGTAGGACTTGTAGTTTTGGAGGTAAGATCCTCCAAATTGCGGCGGTTAATTCTGGGACCGCATTTATTACATGAATATAATTTTATAATATATACCTCCAAATATTTCTCAGTTTTCTCCTCACTCACGTCCCTAGTCCCACCCCCACTTATCATTTCGAATTGAATTTTAGCAATTTTATTCACATTGCTCCCGGATAATGTAGCGCAGAGGACTTCAACAACGGCGCATGCGGAATGGGTGACCAGTGTAATATAGAATTGGAAAATAGCGTCAGCTGCTCGGATGAGGGTTGTCGGTGTCTCAAATAACTGGATGAAATAAATAGGGGAATTGTGACTGTAAAAACTGTCCACGGCCGTCAAAGTGCAAGAAATTAGAGCCAGAGCCATGTAAAATGCATAAATCCGTCTCGCACTCGTCACGACCGTCAAACAATTGGAAATCCCTTTCAATTGTGCCTTGAATTCATGGACTTTGAGAAAAAAATGTGTGAATTGATCCCGTTTCTTTAATGTTAAGACGAGGACTGCGATCGGGATGAATGTCCCAGTCACACGGGAGGAAATCGTTCCGAGTTTGACCATGTTATCCCCTGCCAGCATGGAACGAAGTAATGATACAAATGTGAACAGAAAATATGCAAATAGGACGACGAGGGTGAACAGTGTCTTGAAGAATTTGACAGATTTCCATCTGAAGACGAGGATTTCTCCGCTGATTTCGTGCGGGCAAACTCCCAGGAATTGATTGACGAGGATGACCGGTTCGATGAGGGTCAGCATCGTAGGACACTTCGGTTTATTTAAAATTCTCACCGATTTCAAAGCCATCGTGGCTACGTTGTGCACGGTATGCATATTTAGGGGAAATATTTGAATGTTGGCGAGGCGGATATTGAATGGCGACTGAATTGAGTCGCTTGGCCGGATCCGGGTATTGGCAAGGGATTCGGATTTGCAAATGATTATTCAGTCCTGTCCGCCTGTCTTTTTGCGTGCAATCAATTAATTTATTGCCTGCAATTAGTTTAATGGGTTCCTGCCCTCTGTTAATGTAATGGTTGATAAATTGATGGAATAGAGTGCACGAGTGCAGTAAAATCCAGAATGACGCTCGGCAAACGTTTTAAGAAGGACGTGACGCGAAATCGGCTGGAATGGTCGATTTCAATTAAATTTTGTTGACTTTCCGTGTCTGTTGCATGCATGACTTCGAAATGCTTGACTTGTGGATCTCATTAATCGCTCCATTGATGCGATTTACTGTCCATTTAGTCCAATTAATTGGATCATTAGTGATGACAACAATGTTGGGATAATTGGATAAGGTCAAACATAACCGACGTTTTGATGAATCATTAATTTATGGATGGCCGGAAAAGGGATAATTCGATCTACTATATTCTAGCATACGCAATTCTACTTAGCATGTAAGAAAATTACAAAACGCTTGCAAATAAAATGTTAATATAGCTTTTAAATGCGACATTCAAATTATATTAAAGCAATAATTAACTGCATTAAAGAACCCAATTGAATTCTCACATACCCTACAATACACACTCGTCATTTGTTAAAAAGGCCATACCATTGTTGCAGGATGTGAAAACTGAACCCAAAATCTAAACGGGTCAAGAGCAGCAAGAAAGTTGAAAGGAAAAGTGATTTTACACAAGTTCCGTTAGAAACCATAAGTTGTGTGGCTCTGGGTAAGGGGTAGCCCAATTTCGAAAGAGGATATTAATATGCATAACTAAACGGTGGGCTCATAGTTTGTACATAGGTACGTACAAATGACCACGTTTTGCCTTCATGCTATTTTTGAGACTTCAAATAATGTAATACAATACAAGAACTGAAATGCTTCTAGCCCTGCCTGCGATAATGGGATGGGACCAACTTCTTGAAGTTCTGTCTCGTCTCGTCTTAATACTACCACATAAGACACAAGACACACAACAGCGACGGATGGATTTGTGGGTGGCAAGTTGCCAGTTAAGACCTCCGCGGCGTTCCCGGGAAGGTTTCTTTAAGAGGTGCGCTAAAATATCTAAATTGTATACATGTATCTTAAAAATTAGTAAAATCCGAGCATGCACTTATCAAAGTATTAGACGCATTCGACTTTATCATACATTTTTGTGTGTTTTGAGAAATTCCTGGTTTATTCGTAGGATAATCCAAAATTTGTCTCACATTACACCAAACTTATATACTTGCTTACATTTATTTGTCACAATGTGAAATACTTGATTGCTGGTTGAAAAAATATTGATTTACTGATTAAAATCACAGATATTAGGTAAAAGTGTTACATAGACACGATAATCTCGTGGGCAGAAATCCCCTCCCCAAAATTTAACCCTAACCTGACATTCACATCCTTCACATTTTCAGAATCGAATGGGTTAATCTGGCAGAAATTATCCCATGCTGGCCGCTGACTTTTCAGTCCCCTCGTGGTGGTGAGCAAACTTGGCAAAAGTATTATATAACTCCAAAATAGTTACAATCAAAATGAAACTTCAAATTCATCACATTGAGCTATGTGTGAGCGACCCGGATCGGATATTAAGAATTTTACGTGATCAATTTGAATTCCAAGTCGTGGGTAGACGCAATACCCAAAATTGTGAGCAAACCGTGGTTCAGGCCGGCAAAAAAATATTTGTAATTACTCACCGGCGGGAATTCAAATCCGGGAATCCGCCGGACGAACCCTGGACTATTTTTTGCTGCAATCAACAAAATATTCACCAACCCCACAAAATTGACTCCGTATTTAACATTGCCATCCAAGTTGTGAATCTACGTTCAGTTCTCCAGCATTTGAAGACATGTGGCTGTGTTTTACTTCGGGATTACACAACAGTGGGAAATTCCGAGGGCTCAGTGAATTACGCAGTCCTAAAATCAAATTGTGGAAATATTGTG